>JAPDFK010000426.1:0-34698 GCA_027569635.1 Lasiosphaeriaceae sp. G1095 | reverse complement strand
AAAAAATTTCTTTGGACTATTGCAGTGGAGTTTTGGGTGCGTTCAGTCTATTGGTCAAAACGCGTGGTGTGTTGTGCCCCACAGGTACTTGACATGGGGGTTTTCTTTTTGCACGCGACCGCAGTAATTGCTGCAACGCCCAAAAACGCCCGCAGCCAAGTTTTCGTCCAGAAGGGCAACTTGAACCTCACTAGCACTCCCATTTCCGAGTACCAGTTCTGCCAGCGCAAATCTTCCGCACCCGCCAGATCATCCTCCCAAGTGGCAAATCGTCGTCACACCTCTCGTGATGGAGTCCTCGCGCGGCCCGCCCAGGGTCAAGAACAAGGCAGCAGCTCCAGTGCAGATTTCGGCCGAGCAACTTCTGCGCGAGGCCGTCGACCGTCAGGATGTTGCTCTTCAGACCCCGACCCAGCGCTTCGAGGACCTCGAGGAGCTGAAAGAATACCAAGGCCGGAAGCGTCGAGAGTACGAGGACTATGTGCGCCGCAATCGCGTCCGCCTCTTCAACTGGCTGCAGTACGCCCAGTGGGAACTCGAGCAAAAGGAGTTTGCCCGCGCCCGCTCCGTCTTTGAGCGCGCCCTAGATGTACACCCCAACAATACCCAGCTGTGGATCAGGTACATTCAGGCCGAGATCAAGAGTCGCAACATCAATCATGCTCGCAACCTCCTGGACCGCGCCGTCACCCGGCTGCCGCGCGTGCCGTCGCTATGGTATCAGTATCTCTATGTCATGGAGATGCTCGGTGATATCCCTGGAACGAGGCAGGTTTTTGACCGATGGATGCAGTGGCACCCGGATGAGCAGGCCTGGAGTGCCTACATCCGCCTGGAAAAACGATATGGCGAGTTCGACCGCGCGAGGGAGATTTTCAGGGCATATACCACGGTGCATCCCGAACCAAGGACCTGGCTGAAATGGACCAAGTTCGAGGAGGAACACGGGACCAGTGACACGGTTCGCGAAGTCTTCCAGACTGCCATCCGGACTATCGCCGAGACCCTAGGTGACGACGCTGTGGACGAAAAGCTCTTCATCGCCTTTGCGAGATATGAAGCACGCTCGAGAGAATATGCCAGGGCACGCGCCATCTACAAATTTGGCTTGGACAACCTTCCCCGGTCCAAGTCAATGGCCCTCCATGCGCAATACACCACATTCGAGAAGCAATTCGGCGACAAGGAGGGCGTGGAGGACGTCATTCTCACAAAGCGGAGACGACTTTACGAGGAGCAGGTGAAGGAGAACCCAAAGAATTACGACATATGGTTTGACTTTGCCCGTTTGGAAGAAACTGGAGGCGACCCAGACCGCGTCCGAGAAACCTACGAGCGAGCTATTGCCCAGGTGCCTCCCACGCAGGAGAAACGCCACTGGAGGAGATATATATTCCTTTTCCTCTTTTACGCCATCTGGGAAGAGAGAGAGGTCCGAGATATCGAACGTGCTCGGCAGATCTACGACACGTGTCTGGGACTTATACCGCACAAGAAGTTTACCTTCGCCAAGGTCTGGGTCGCTAAGGCGCATCTCGAAATCCGACAGGGCCAATTGACGACTGCTCGCAAGACCCTTGGGCGAGCGATTGGCATTTGCCCCAAGGACAAAATATTCCGGGAATATATCGCGCTGGAGCAGAAGCTGTACGAGTTCGAGAGGTGCCGTACCTTGTATGAGAAGCATGTCATGTATAATCTTGCCAACTGCCAGACCTGGATAAAGTGGGCGGAGCTCGAGCGCGGCTTGGACGACCTTGATCGGACCCGCAGCATCTTCGAGCTCGCCATCAGCCAACCGATCCTTGATATGCCCGAAGTGGTTTGGAAGTCATATATCGACTTTGAGGAGGAAGAAGGCGAGTACGAAAAGACGCGCGAGCTGTACGAGCGCCTCCTAAAGAAGGCCGATCACCCCAAGGTCTGGATCAGCTACGCACAGTTTGAGATTAACATACCGGAGGATGACGGAGGAGATGGAGAGGACGAGGGAGAGCGCCCTGTTAGCGATAAGGCAAAGGCGCGGGCTCGCAAGGTATTTGAGCGCGCTCTCAAGGGCATGAAGGACCGCGAGCTCAAGGCCGAGCGCGTGTCGGTGCTGAACGCATGGCTAGCGTTTGAGAAGACACACGGATCGAATGAGGATATTGAGAAGATCCAGAAGCAGATGCCGCGCAAGACCAAGAAGAAGCGCAGGCTCGAGGACGATACTTGGGAGGAGTATATCGATTACATCTTCCCCGCCGACGACCAGCAGACCAAGAACCTGTCGAACCTGCTGGCCATGGCCAATGCGTGGAAACAGACTGGAGGAAATATTGTGGGAGGAGGAGGAGGGGACTGAGAGTCGGTGGGAGATGTTGCAGCAAATCGCTAGGCTTTGGCGAGACTGGAAGTTGGCGGATGTGATGCAATACCGCTTTTGGGAGCTTGAGTGTGGCAGGGGGTTCGTAATAGTTGTTCCTCTAGCCGGAAACGATGTTATACATGTGCAATTTTAACCCCATTTTTGCCACCCATCGTTGTGCCTAGCCCTCTGAGGACCTTTGAGCTCTCCTGAATTTGTATAAACTGCGGCTGAGTTTGTATGAGAACCTGATTGGCCTGGTTGCCGGTTCCAAGCCCAGGCTCCGAGATACTTCATAATGATTGTTGAAGCACTTACGGACCAGACTTCCTTGGTGGCAATGTCATATGATAGCTTTTTGCAGCCCAGCCTGACAGGTAGGTGACGAAGATTATATATATATATATATATGTTAAAAATGTCTTCGAATCCTTTTGCTGCATATTGTCATGGTGGCTTAATGAAAATGGTGCTCTAGTAGGGCAAGGAGTGCCCCAATCTAGCTGGATACAACACACTGAAGGATGGACGGCGGGACATTTGTTTTTTTTATTTTCACATTCCTTAAAAAAACCTGCCACCATTATTGCTGTATCATTTCCTACATATGCTGTGGTGCCCCTTTCGAAAATTAACTTTCTGTCCCCCATCCGTCTGTTGGTCGTTTATTTTTTTCATTGCTGGTGAACCCGATAGTCTGGCGAATGATGTCATCCCTAGGCCAAGCTTTCTGGGCATGGGGGATTTTCAATCCAGCGGGTGGTTGCACCAACGGCTTGTTCGAACGACGAACGCAGTCGATTTCGCTTCCAGAAAACTCTCGATTCGTGGTCGTACTATTTTTGGTAATGATACGGTCATAATCTCAGAACCTTGCATATGTTTTTTTCGAGGAGAGAAAAAGTTAAAGAGGTATACTATACTGGTTAAAGGGGCCATATCAGCCGCAGGGCCGCCCGAGTAGAGGATATGATGTCAATGAATTCGCTGGGCGACGTATGGGCGACGAGGGGTATCCGCTCCTCACGATGAATAATGGAGACTCATCAGTGAGTGAACGAATTGAAAAAGAAGAAGGAAAGAAAGAATATATCGTTAATCGGGTTTCAAAACGCTGTAAACTGGACTAGATGTGGCATTCGTTTTCCTCATCAAGGTCGTATTCATTCGTTTCCAAATATTCAACCACGCGCCTGTCCATCACTAGTATAACAACGATAAGAGTAAACAAGAAGATCCACGCAGGAAATATAAAAACTGACATCATAGACTTATACGTAAAACATGAACCGCTTTCCCCCGTACCTCCTCCACTTGACGAACCCCATCGGCTACCGCGCAAACCGGTTTCTCCTCCTAGCCAGCAAATATGCTGCCTCTTCTGAAACCCATGCAAAGGAAAATGAAAAAGAGAAAAAAGATATGACAGACAGGAAGACACAACCAGAAAAGAAAAATAAAACGAAGAGTGAAAGGGAGGAAAGCTATCAACGGGCGGGACCGGGAATGAAGGAAAGAAAGCACGGGGGTGAATGGAGTGGGTAGAGTAAAAGAGGGAAAAAGTCGAAAGTGCCGGTCTGGAATAAAACAAATTGTCTGTTGCCGTCAGAACCTAACCACCATGAATATCTATGTGAGTGTATTTGTAGTGTAGAGTCGCTGCTCGATCGAGATCTGGTCGTGCCGCAAAAATCTCACTTGTTCTGCCGCCCTATTCCGTTCCGATTTCCCCATTTGTCGTGCCGTTCAGCCTCGCCGCTCGGGCGCTCGTTCTGGTTTGGTTTGGTCTGTGCATGTGTGTGTGTGTGTGTGTGTGTGTGTGTAACCTCCGAAAATAAGTAGCCACCCTGGACGCACTGGGCGATGTGTATCATTTACACACACACTAAATACACACAGAACCTGCGCATTCCGGCAGATTGACTGCAACAGAAAAGAAAAAGAGCGGATCAAGCCCGCGGTTTCCGTTCCAGTTTAGGGAACGGAGGAAATAATATAAGCCTGAGCTTTAATGGCGACGGTCTGTCACACAAGATTAATCAGGGGATGTTCAGTGCTGGGTGGATTAACGGATGGTGAATTGTGTGTCCACGAATAAAAAGAAAAAGAAGACGAGCTCGCCCAAGGCAATGACCAAGAAACACAATATTAAGAGTCCACACGTCTATTGTCCGAGCAGCCTGATAGCCCGGAGAGAGGAGAAACCCATCAAGCCTTGCAACGCCAGTCGTATCCCATCAAAAATAGTTCAGAGACATTTCATAAGGGTCGTGGCGGTGGCGGTGCTGGGTACCGTTGTTGCCGCTGCTGTGCGCGAATTTTGTTGGGGCGCAGCGAATGAAGAGGCGTTGTGTGTGTGGTAAGGGAGGGGGGGGCAGATAAGGAAGGATATGTGTATTCTGTAGATGGGGGAAGATGTGGTCTGTGTCTCGGAACGGGTGGGGATATGAGAGGTGCAATGACAATGACAGGAACAGCAAGCATACTTAGAGACGAGGACGACCATCTCCTTTTCACCTCCTATCGGATTGTCCGACAGAAGGAGCGGGCATAGCGGCGTACGGATTCCCGTCGACATAACGGGGTCCGTCCATAGACCGTGCCCTTCGTGGAGCTGCTGGAGACCAGCTGTCAGCCCTGCGTCTACTACTGAAGCCACTGTTGCTGTCATCGTCACCATCACTGCTCCGGTTCCCGTCGCCCGACGTCAGCCGTAGCTGCTTCGCCAGGCGCCGCTCGTGTCTCTCGACCCTCTTGTTCTTCCACTCGCGCATCTCGTGCGTCATCTCGCGAGCCTCTTTCACCTCCGAAATGGCGCCCTTGATACCGAGCGCCGCGATACCAACCGAAGCAGCATCTTGCAGTCTCGCCTTGGTCTTGAGTTTCTTGGCCTCCTCCGGGCTCAACTTGCCCTCTCTCACGGCTTTCTGCCGTTTATTGCGCTTCTCATAACTCGCATAGACACTGTGGGCTGCGTGGATAGTTGCCACAGCCGCCAGCCCTGTGGTGAGAATTTGCTTACCTCTCATTTTTTTAGCACGCTTGTTGTCTTCGTCCGAATCGCCCAGGTCCGACTCGGAAATGGACCCGCGCCTTGCTACGGCACTACGCTCGCTGCGGTTCTTCGAGTGGCTTCGGCGGGAGCGGTCATCATCGTCCCGGCCTCCGCGTCGGCGATCGCTTCGGTTCCGATCGTCATAGTCACTGTCGTCATAGCTGTCGTGCCGGCTGGTGCCATGTCGACGGGAGGATCCACGCTCGCGGCGGTCATCATCATTCTCGGGTCCATTGCCAATGCCCAGGTTGGCCAGGCCTTTGCGCGCTTTGTCAACGACGCTTCGGCTCCGGCTGTGGTGGCGCTTGGGCGATCCGTCGCGACTATCGTACGAGTCTACGCTCCGGTGTCGAGACCGGGAACGCTCGCGGTTGTCCATGATTTTCTTCGCACCGAAGGCGCCGAGGCCAGCGGTAGCTAGAGCAGCGAGGCCGCTCACTCCGCCACCACTTCCTTTGTCACCTCCGCTTTGGGAGCGGGCGCGAGATCGGGATCGCGACCGGCCCGTCTTCACATCCTCTTCGATATTCTTCTTGGAGCCGTTGACGAGGCGATTGCCGACCAAACCACCAATGACGGCTTCGGCGATGCCGAGCTTGCTGCCAGCCTTGTCGTTACTCTGGGCCGCGTCAATGGTAGCGGCACCGGCGGCGGCAGTAAGGACGCGCTTGGCCTTCTCGCCCTTCCAGGAGCCCGGTTCTTTGGAAATGCGGAAGGCCTCGGTAGCGCCGGCAATCAAGGAGGCCATGGCGGCCTTCTGGATCTTGTTCGCTCCTCCTCCATCGCCGCCCTTGGAACGCGAGCGGGAGCGGGAGCGGGAGCGTGACGTAGAGCGGCTGCTGCCACGGCGGCTCTTGGCGTCCGATCGGTCGTCTTTGCCACCCCCTGTCAGGGCCTTGACAGCGCCGCCAAGACCAGCGGCTGCGAGGGCGGCCTCCAGGAAATTCTTGTGACTTTTCTTCTCCTTGGCCGTCTCTTCTTCCTCGGAATAGTACTCGAGCCTGCCGTCGCGCCCCTTATGAGCGACCATGTGAGTGGTGGTTGTTTTCTTCTCCTCTTTCCCCTTGTGCTTGTTGTAGAACTCGGTGCCTTGGTAGCCGGCAAAAGCGCCAGCGGCACCAAGAGCGGCCGAGGCAAGGACATTCCGATTGACTTCAGAACCGGAACCTTTTGCCTCGCGGCGGTCGTACAACTCCTTGCTACCAATGGCGATGGCGGCACCGGCAAGAGCGGCAATGATCTGCTCCTGCTTGCCTAGTACGCGGGCCTTCTTCTTCTGCTCCTCCTCGTAGTAGACGCTCGACGCCGACGCCTTTTTGTGGGAGCGGCGCTCATATTCACGGTCACCGCGGCCGCTGTAGTGCGACTCCCGGTCATAGTCGTCGTAGTAGCCACCGGGAGAGCGGGAGCGGTAGATATCGCCTCGGGAGGAGTGGCCCGGGGGGGGGAAGTCGCGGCGGATTTCCTCGATGGAGAGATCGCTGTCCTCGCGAGCAGGCCGCAACGGGATCAAATCGCGCGACACATATGTCTCGCGAGTTGAAGCATGGCGAGGATCCCGGTCGTCGCGGCTGACCTCGCGAACATAGCGCTTCGTGGTGCGTTCCCGCGCGGGAACCTCGTAGGGATCGTACGAAGCCATGACAAGGCGGCTAGCCAATCGACTAGCTTACAAGTCGAAAGATGACGTATGTGGAGCTATTTCTTTGTTTTCGCTTTCCTTTATTTCTGTCCGGATGGTGTGTTCTTTCTCTCTGGCTGGAGAAATGAAAGATTAGAGTTTAGAAGGCAGCGACAAAGGTTTCGAGTGAGAATAAGGGGGGGTTGGTGTTATGCGGCACAGTGCTATTTTTAAGGGAATTATTCAGTATCGCGCAGGAGAGAGCGACAGAAAGAGAGAGAGGGCGATGGGGGGGTGAGGGGTGAGGGAGGAAGAGGGGAGAGGGGAGGGGTGAAAGTGAAAGCGGGGACTTGGTGCAGGAACACAGCAACCCTTCTGTCACCTCATCCATACTGACTAAGCGGCAGTCCCTTGGCGAGCAGCGCGAACCCTGCAGGGTACTACTATACCAGTAATGGATAGATAATGCGCCTGGATGGGACGAGATGCAAAGGTGAAAAGGAAGAGGGAAATACGTACCACGACAAGGATGGTGCTGTTTTTGGTTTGTTTTCTGAGGAAAAAACGAGCAGGCTGCATAGGAGTTGGGGTTGGGGAGAGATGAAGAAAGTCGGGTGTTTGTTTCAGTTGTCACTCGTGGGAGGCGAGCCTGGTCGATGGCTTGTTGGCCGTCACTACTCTTGGGACCTATCTCGGGCAGAACCGAATACACACACACACACACGTACACATTTATGGATTGGGTTACCAGGCAAGGCTCTACGCTATTATGTTGTGCGCGGCACACACTAGAGGGATGAGACATGATACATCGCAGGGTCTTACCGACACGAGGAGGCGGGCTCTCCCTCCCTGTCTTGAATCTTCCCACCAACTAACTGACCACAGAGCCCTGCTATGCTCGTCCTGCCTCGTCGTCTGCCTGACTTCCACTTCCACAGCAGTCGGAAGAGGCCGAAAGTCTGATTCTACGGGTTAGACGGGTGCATATTGTGTGTGACGGCCAGGCAGCATTGTGAGCTTCCGCAAAATCCGCTTGGAACCCTGTTTGGCTGACCCAAGGCTGGTAAACTGGCAAGACTGGGACTCGAAAGCAGGCATGCATGCAGGCCAAAAATTCCACGGCAAGGCGGCGGTGGGGTGCAATCCCCTCCCTACCCCACTATTGAAGAATCCCGACAAAACACTCGTCCTCATATCGTGGTCCTTGTACTTGCATCGGGCTGCCTCAATCAGGCGTGTCATTTGATTTCGTGCACTGAACGATCGAGGCTCTGTTTTATTTTTCACACGGCGGTGGCGGCAACGCTTTTGAGGCCGCCTTGTTGATGAGAACCTGCAGCCTTCGTCTTTAGGGTGGGAGTGGGTGTCCCGCCGCCGCTTGAGCAATGACGCAGCGCCCCAAAGTGGCGCGGTCATACTACACTTCATACTGGTACCCCATTGGCGTTCACTCAAGAGAACCCCAACCTCTCACTCCAAGAATACGGGTGCCCACTGGGGGATGCGTCACCCAGTTGCTGAAAGTTTTTTTCTCCTTTATTATACTACCCCTAGGCTTCGGCTAGGCTTCGGTGCTGGTGGTATGATGCACTTATTTAATGGGTGTGCGAGATATCGCGGGCATACTGTACCGGTAGTAATCAGTGGGGAAAAGAGAAAGAAAAACTCCAGTCCCTTCATATTTGTTATATCTACTTGTTAAATGGAATCACGCTAGCTACTCCCGCTTAACGATGATCTTGGGAACACTCATTCTCCTTCTCTCCAAGGACGATTGAGTGTTTCTCACGTGACCCTGTATTTACCCTCCCGTTTGCGCCAGCGCCTGGTTTCCCTGGCTTCCCGCTCCCCTACTAGTCGCCGTCGCTGCCGCTTGTCTGGCCATGAAAGTACTGCCCACTCGCCATCGCCGCGCTTGAATTCCGAGCGCGGGCAGCATCTTGCTGCCTCATCAACTCGAGTTGAGCCAGCGGTCTGCTCAACGTTGAACGGTCAGCTGAGCCAGGGATGTGGGGAGGAAGCCCTGAAAGTCCCTCTCCACTTACGCCTTGAACTTCTCATCCACCGTCTGACCTTTGGCCTCGAGTTGCTTGATCATCCACTCCCTTTCTTCCAGAAGCTTCCGTATATGCTCCACTGTGCCTCGGAGCACGATACCCTCAGAGCGTCCCTGGCCCTCTAGTCCTGGGACAAGCTCGGTGAGCCTGTCGAAGCCATCGCGGATTGCCTGGCGTCGCTTCTGCTCTGTGCCCCGCCGGTATTAGCCAACGAAATTTTCATAGAACTATCTACGTGAGAAAGAACGGGTAAAGACACCGAGTCTCTTACCTGATGCAATATGGTTCGCCTTCTTCTCCTCCTCTGTTAGCCGAGGCTTTTCCTCCTGAGACGCCTGGTTGTCAGGTCGGTTGGGCGATGAGCTCGACATGTTGGCTTGGTTGTGACGGCCAAATATTTAGATATCCACAGAGTATAGTGGTGTTTCTGTCTCTATTAGGTGCAGTTTAACAGGAGCGTGGGTGCGTCTGTGGTGAATATTATGTTCGTTGGGGGGAATGAAAGAAGTTGCAGATATGAAGCTCATGAATAGTAATCTAAGTGCTGAAATGGTAAAGTAATAGCCATCAAAGCGCCTGCCGTAGATCCAGGGTTCGATCTCGCAAAGAACGTTAACAACGGCGTGGGGTGGTTCTCAAGTTTGAGAACATGATGCCTTCCAACCTTGGTTGAGGGAGAAGTCGTGTTTTAAGACCGAGGCTGCGCTTGTGCTTTGTGTGGCCATGGAAAATTCCCCCCACTGGCCCCTTTAAATTCAAGTGGGAAAAGCCTTCTTACGCCCCAGTTTCCAGTTTGAGCTTGTTGTCAACCCAGGAATTCTTTGTAGTCTCGTTTTAGAATGTACCTATTTCTTTACGTGTGGTGCTTCCACCAGAGAAACCCAGTCTTCAATCAAAGATGTCGAGGTACTGTACCTGGTGAGCGCAAATTGACTTTACCTGGCACCTGCTGGGTCTCACTGTTGTCATCTTGAACCTTAATACCTCCTTTCAAATGCGTGTGTACAGTACACGCAAAATACATGTACATGTACATGTTTGTAGGTCTCCAATGCTCATTTGCCTGCTCACACACAACTTTCCAACATGCAACAAAGTGTACAATACGGGTTTCTTTTAAATTTTTTTTGGTTGAGGTTGTCTATTCGTACAATTTACAAAGCCAGAGTGCAAGCCGCTTTTGTCTTCCGCGAAGATAATGAGAGATGGCAGTGCCGCTGGTGGACATTACGAAGAACCATCGAAAGAAGTCTATTGTTTTCGTCAAGTCCCGATCCCTCCTTTTTGGTTCCCTTTGAATGCAAGCGTTGCCTTCTCCCCGCCGATCGGCAATGCACACCACCAGGCACTACTCAAAGGGTGAATAAAGCCAAGAAAACTTTTGTTTGCCATAAATCAACTTGTGACCCCTGCGGAGCTGCGGACCAACCACACCAAGGCCACTGCTGACCGCTGGGCCCTTCTATACCACACGCGACGCATGGGACAAAAGTGGCCAAGTAAACTTTCCCAAAAGTCTAGACTCGGAGGCCAAGAACTGAAAACGAATGTATCGAGCAGTGTCGGCATGGATGGGGTGAGTTCCCCCACAGGCTATGAAACACAAGATTCTGGCCAAATCGCTAGTGCCCAAGAATATTATGAGGCCCCGAGTGGATAATGCGAAAGCATCAAAACCGGCGTTGAAAGAAGTGAATCCGCCCAAGCTGTGCAAACACACTCCCGACGCCACGTGTATGAAGAAAAAAAAAATCGAACTCCACAAGACGATCATCGGCTGACGGCAAGCCGCACTCGGCCAAGAATGTTGGCCAAGAGCAACCCCAATGGTCAAGAAAAATCGTCTTAACTCGGGGCAAGAGTTCGTCGTAATGGCATCGCGCAGACATATGAGAGAGAGGAGTTTCGCTCGTCGAAACTTCCTCGCCAGTCGAATACCACTCTGGGTAGTAGGTTCCGCAAGGGGAGTCGTGAACGACGTTGTTATTGATGTATAGATGCCGCCTTTTAAATGACCCAATCCGAGACAAAACTGTGGAGGAATCAAGTGCCAATTTCCGATGTTGGAGATGGCATTAGGTGATGAGTGTATCGTCGTTAGTTGTGACGACTGTGTAGACGAAAAATAGTTTCATTTGAATCAAGACGAGAGGCAGACGACCAAGATCCTCTCCCGTTGTCAAATGGTCACAATATCAAGACAACCCGGAGCCGTTATATGAGGGAAACGATGCTGACCACCCAATTTGGTCCAGTGACGGACATCCTGAAAGTGGCAGGTGCCCATGATCAAGGAGGCAAGGGGGATTTCAGTTCGCCGCATTCTTCATGCGATCGACACTGACAGCGTCCTCGTAATGGCCCCTGAGAATGTTGGGGATCGCCCGGTCTTCGGGCCATGGCTTCTGACCGCCGATATCGAGAAGGAGCTTTTCGTAAAACTCAAGCAGGTACTTGAGGCCAACCTTGGAGGGAGTTGGCTGCTTCGCGTCTTCCATGGCAAGGCTATTGAACTCCTGATACATGCTCGCATTGAAGGTCCTGAGCAGCATATCCGACCAGAACTTGTAGAGAGACTTCATCTCTTTCGGGGTTTCGCCGGGATTTGCGTTCCGACGGAGATCCAGCGCCTCTTGTCGAACTTGCGTGTAGAATTTATGAGCCTTCTTCCCCAGCCCTTGTTTGTCTAACCAAACAACATTGATATTGGACTGGGTGGCCTCTACTCCATTCACTGTGCCTCCATTAACACTGACAACCGTTAGTCATGTTTTAGTTTGAGACGGCACGCAACGGGAAACATACCTTGGGGCGTCTGGCTTGGAAGGAACACCGTTCAGCCCATGGTGGTTCGAGTTATCTGATACGTAACCGGCCACGCCGGCAGCTTCTGCCGAGCTGGACTCCTCTTCAGCACGGACAAGAATTACCAGCTTCTCGACTTGAGAGTCTGAGAAGTTGGTCATGCTTTCCAGTGTGACAGCAGAGGCTGGAGGGGAGTACTCGGCAACAACCGCATTCAACGGAGTCTCGGCAGCAAAATGGTGACCGTTCAGTTCTCCGCCGTTGATGTTAGGTTCAAAATGAGCACCGTTCATAAACTCCGGGTGGTACATCTGGTCTCCGGGATATCCAGGATACGCCATGCCAGGGGATGCAGCAGAATATGCTGGATGCAAAACTGACAAACCGTAGGGAGTTGGCACCTGTGGTCCACCTCTGGGAATATAAGTCCAGGATGCGGGGCCTGCATTGCGAGCTTCCTCATGCCGGTCCTCAACTGGCAGAACGAATAAAACCCATTTCTCGCGAGGACGAATACGCTCAATATTGTCATCTCCAATGACGAGCTCGATCAAGTCTGAGAGAGAGGACGCAAAGCGGATGAGCTCCAAGGGGTTCCAGTGCTCCTTGTCGGCTATCATCTTCATGCGCTTGAACCCCGCCAGGACTTTCAACTGGACAAAGCCTTGACCGTCCATTTGTTGCCGGAGATAAACATCCTTGCAAAGATTGTCAACAGAGAGATAGTACTCAATCTGCGCCTTGGCTACATTGACGACCGAGCTTGCCGAGTTTTCAAAGGCTTGATAGTAAGGATACGCGGCATATTGTTGGACGGCAAACTCGTTGGGTTGCGGCTTAGGAGCAAATAGACCTCCAATGGAGCCATTGCGACCGGAGGTTTGGCTTGGGCCACCCCATTTATTGCCTCGCCCCCTCGATTGCGGGCCATATGATATCGGAAACTGCGCGGCATGTGCTGGGGGGCTATGGGCCGGAACACTTTGGCGCGACTGGAAGGGAGGGTAGAAAGGATACTGTCCATTGGGAGCATATACTGGGGACTGGATTTGGGGCGCGGCGGCACCATTATGGCCTCCGCGAGCGCGGAACCCACCGCGGCCGCGGCTCTCACGGACAGGGTATTGCTGGCCGTTAGTTGCAGGCTGTGCTCCGTCCATGCCTTTCGCGTGGAAGTTGCTGGGTCGTTCATGGGGGGTAGTCCGGGGTGCGGGATGCGCTGACTCTGCATTTGCCGATCCAGTATCATATCGTCCTTCTCTGGTGCCATTTCCCTTCTTGGCCATTGACTATATGATAGTTAGCTTCTGGATTTGTGGGAGGAGTTCTGGCCCACCGGCAACAGAGTTGGAAGGAGGCAAACTAACAGCTGAAGAATCAAGAGCAGACTCACGAACCTGCTCTGAGGTCGCTGAGATCGGTAGCTTTGCCTGATCTTTAGAAGAAGCCCCATCGATCGATGCTCGCTTGGATGCATGGGGAGGTGGCCCTTGGGTTGTTGGGCGACCTTGAGTGGTCCCATCTCCTGTCCGCGGTACTGCAGACCTGGCTGACACAGCGCCGCCCACAGAGACTGTCCGGTCAGTCACTGGACCAGGTGCAGTGGCACTTGTTGGACTCGCAACATTGCCATGGTTTCCCCGTGCTGGACCGGATTCACGGCCTCCACGCCCACCACCACGAGGTTTTGCTCCTCGGGTCTGAATCTGGGTATTGAAAACGACAGTCGGGACGATTTCAAGTTTTTCCCACTTCTTCTTTGCTGGGCCGGTATCCTCTTGGCCGTCCTTTTCAACAGGCTCAGACTTCTCAGCCTTGTCTTGTAGCTTCCGGCTTTGCTCCTCCGCCGCGGCCGCCGACTTCGGTTCCGGCCAAGATGAGGCATCTGCGACAGGAGGCAGAGTGGCGGAGGTTTTCTCGTCCTTTTCGTTGACGCGGCTCCCACGAGGAGCAGCCCTGCGATGTGTTTGTTCCGCGCTTCGCGGTACCTCGGGAGCCTTTCTCGGCGCTTTGTCCCCATTGACCACTCCGTTCGATAGCTCATTCAGAGGACCTCCATCTTCGGCTAAGGAGCGCTTCTTCGTATCCGTGCTGACGGTAGGAGTGCTTGCTGTCGGAACTGACTTGGCGTTCTGAGCTTCTTTCCGCTTTTCCCAAACATTGATAACGGGGACAGGCGCCTCAGAGAGGATGACGGGCTTCGGTGCCTCCTTCTCCTTCTCGTCCTCTTGAGGCTGCTCACTCTGTGCATCCTTGTCATTGGCCCGGCCCTTCCTGCCCTTGCGAGCCTTCTTATCACTGGCAGTATCATGGAACCGGGAGGCGCGGCTGCTGGAGGAGCTCTTGTCCTCAGCATGGTGCTGCAGATCTGCGGATGTCGCATCACTTGCTTGACTTGTCTTGACGCTCTGGTCGGCAGCTGAGGCTGTTGTTGAAGGAGCTGAGCCTTCAAGCGACGCCACCTCGGAATCTTGTCTCGACGGGGCGACTTGGGCATCGGGCTGCGTCGTCCTCTCTGCATCTCGGATGTCGGCATCATTCGACGCGACTGACGGTGCCGACACCGAGGTGGTACCTGTAGGCATATCATCCTTGGCCAGCGAGCTGGTCGAAGGCGGGGCCGAAGTCGACATAAGTTGGGGGCTTGGCTGGGGAACAGTCTGGCCTTTCGCGGCTTGCGCGTAAGAAAATGTTGTGCCCGACATGGTTGTTGGGATTGTGATGTCAACGTAATGCGGTGGAATTCGGGAGCTGGTGGGCAATGGAATGGGCTAGGCCACGCGAGAATCGAAATTCCCAGCTGCTGTCACCCTCTGCCAGCACACAGCTTGCCTCTACCAGCACCTTTTCAGTAATCCTGCCTCAGTTAGGCGACGTCCGGAGAGGACAAAACCACCCCTCCGCACTTAGTGAATCGCGGACAGCGCCGGGGGCTCGAGGGAAACCAAGGTGCGGTGCTGAAATCGTGATCGAGCGAAAGAGTCGGTGACGACGGGTGCTGCTTGACGTCTTTTGTGCCCTCAAAAAAATCCAAGACTGGCAGGCAGCCTCTATAAAGCTCCGGGACTTGAACCGCGAAGGGAGGTGGAATTGCCTATTCGCGGAAGGTAAGGTTTCAGCGAGAAAGCACGGGGCGAAGAGTGAATTGCAGGGCAAATTCCTAGGCCTTTCGACGGACAGTGGCAGGCATTCGAAGTCTCCAGGGTTTGATTGAGGTCTCGGGAGAACGAGATTATGCGGCCGGTCGAGGATGGCTAAAGTGGTTGTTGGGAAAGAGCGAGCGAGGTTTGGCAAACGGCACAGAGATGCCAGCACAACACCACGGAGTGGTTGCCAAATTTTCCGCAGGACCTTCGAATCACCTCGGATCCACGGACAACCGACGTCGAAACCCGAAAATCAGACCTCTGGTGAGAGTCCAGAGGCGGTGCGAGGGCGGGTGCGGGCGTGCGAGAGTGAAGGATGTGTAAAGAAAGAAGAAGAAAAATGTGCCGAGGGGAGACACAGGAAGGTGCTTCGCCAAAAACGAAGGTGAAGGAGATTTGTGTGTGGGAATAAATTTTTCTCAGTTCTCAGACTCTGCTGAAATGGTGGAGATAGGCCAGGTTGGTACCTACCTCCCTAAACGATTATGATTTTCCAATCTGCTAACGAGACTGTCTTTGGGGGGGCTCGAGGCCGATACAGTGGGGTTTGCGCGAATATGAATCAGTTTTCTCCCTGGAGAAGAGCCGGTGAATTGCTGTGCTGGGGTGGGTGAGGGGAGGGGTACATCTCAGAGGGAAGGAAAAATTCATGACCCAATTCTTATTCGTCCTTTCCTGACTTGGAAGTCACGAACCTATCAACATGACTGGATTTCTAGGTTCATCCTGTACAACGGCGGATTAGACAGCGGCTGTTTAATTGCCCAAATACCCTATGTTGCCCGGCGCGTCTTGCTGCATTTCCGTTCCTGAGCCTCGTCTATCTTCCATCCTGACTTTTTAGTCCCTTGTGTTGAGAGTCTGCTCTCGCTGGTTCTCTGGTGTCCGCCACAAACATACACTTTTATCAACCGGCCCCTACCCAAGTAGGTGCATACAAACCTACTGTGCATACACCTATGGACTGACAAGAGAAACGGCCTCTGACTCTTCCATCTAGGTCATATCAGATACACGGCAGATGGATATTGATAACTCTATTTTGACATGTACCTAAAGGCTTGGTTGGTTGTTGGCACAAGGTTGCCTCGCTCTCTGTTTTTCACGTTTCTCAAGCTCTCTGAATACAGCTGTTCTTCGGGCGGTGGGCCTCTGCCCTTCCGAGGCAGAGGACCTAGGCAATCTCCTCTGGCAGCATTTCGTTCCGGCACGGGCTCGCTGAGAAAATTTCTGGCCATGGCTGTTGAAGAGGGGAACCTGGTCGCGCTCCCTTCCAGCTCGACCAGATGCTGATCCACCCCCTGACTCTGCCCTCTTGCCTGCTCTGCAATCCTGGATGCCGATTTTATATTATTGCAAAATCGGGCATTCCTGGGGCATGAGCCTCGTCCCGGTCCTTCACTTGTTGATCCGCTTCAGCTCATGATGGTACAATGTGTGTGATTCACGCATCCTCTCGAGGGGCAAGTATGCACCTTGGCAGCACGGCTCCTTTATTTTTATTTTTCTTCATTAGCTCAACGTCCATTACGGCCAACCAATGCCCGCCATATTTTGTCCGTACTTTCTCTTGAAGCTGCACAGTTCCCCGCCTTGCGGGTCTATCTTCCAGAATCCTTTAGACGTGGACCCGAAGGAGAGACGTTACTACCTACCTTTCCGCCAGACTGATATCAACGCACCCGATCTCATACATAAGGAACCTGCCTGCTGAGTTGCTAGGTATTTTTTACAACCGAGGCAGTGGGTTAGCAAACTATAATGCCAAAGTCGTGCAACGGCCTGACGTTCTGTTTATACATGCATTAGAAGCTACTGCACGCAGGCGCGATCCTGCCGGAATAGTCAAGTGTGGGGTCGACGAACGGTCTTAAGATGTGGGGCTCTGTGCGGAGGTGCTGACATCCTCAGTGACACTGCTCCTTGCACTGCAGAAGCCCTCCATTTCAGGTCTAGGTGTCGCGGTTCAAGTTTTGGGGTTCTTTGACTTATCAGGTACATGATCATTTCATACACTAAATTACAATTGTCATAAGATGCAGAGAATTTAATATATATCCCTGAGAGGCTGGACATCCAGAAATATACCTATTTGATAAGGAATGGTACCAACCAAAAGACGGGGAGAGGTTTGCCGAGGCGGGGTTCAAAGTAATAAAATGAAGAGAAAAAAAAAAGGTTGATTACACTGCCCGGAGGGCGCCAGGAATCAGGA
Source organism: Lasiosphaeriaceae sp. G1095 (assembly GCA_027569635.1). Lineage (NCBI taxonomy): Eukaryota > Fungi > Ascomycota > Sordariomycetes > Sordariales > Lasiosphaeriaceae > Lasiosphaeriaceae sp. G1095. Next base: position 17,449 of record JAPDFK010000426.1, on the reverse strand, counting down.
ATCACAGGCACGCTAACTATACCATACTACAGAAGCACCGCGGGAAGACGGTAAATTCTCCTTCTGGAAGCCCGCTTGGCCCGTAAGAACCTGGAAGTGTTTGATGGATTCGTTGCGTTGCAACCCAATATTAAGCCCCTCCATCCATTGTGTATGTACTCTACCTACTACCTATAGAGTGTAAAGACACTTCACTTACTCTACATACGCGGACACTGTGTAGCAGAGATGAAAAGGTCACGGTCTGTAATTGGCGGTTTCGCTGGGCAGCAAATTGGCAGGTGTCTAAGTTTGGTAGCAGGTTCCATGCCAGTAGTCTACCATAACCTCTGCCGTGTGTCCCTCCTCATTCTGCTCTCCCGACTGCTACCTTCCAACCTTTTCATACCCAACGACAATCCAAGATACGTAGGCAACTTCGTTGGGTTAGGAGGTTTGCTACCAAAAAAAAAAAGGAGGAACTTACTGAGCCCTTGTACTGGACTGGTCTCATTCCACCGTATTCTAGGGACTTCCAACAACCACTGGCTTGTATAGGAGTTCAACGATATCGAAGTAAAGAAAAACAGTGTGACAGTGGAAGTCGGTGGCCTCGACAGCTCCTGTCACAACCCCCGACCCCGGCTTCTGCCGAGCCATTTCAGCTGGCCGTCGGCTGGGCTTCTTTTCGGTTGAGGGGGATACACACAATCAAACCCCCCAGCCTTCCCTACTGGTCTCACGTGCTGTCCAAGCCTTCCGTTCTTACTTCTCCCAGAGTTATGGGTAGTATGCACGAGTCGCAGGGGATCGGCCGAATGAGACGAAGCCAACCTCAACGACGAGCGTTGTGGCTCTAGATCTAGCCTAGTCACGTTGTACTGTTTTGATGGATGTCATTATGCTTTTCCGAATGTTGACATTTCTCCAAGCTCTCTGGAATGCTCACTTCTCTTTCAACGCCACATTGGCATCCTGGAACACCGAGTGAAACACCACGGCGAGCCAGCCAGGGCTGTTGTTTGCCGGCTAAAGCCCCGCCAAAAATTGCCCAGCCTGGGCCCTAAGTCCGGCCGCTGTTGGTGTTCAACCGTGACGAGCGGATCGGAGGCAATGCAGAAAAGGTGTACATGATTTCCGATGCCTTTATTCTACAGTGGACGCCAGCCCCGTAGGACAAAGCTGGAACACCAGAGAGCCCAGAACTTGGAGGTAAAAGGCTGCTTCGACCCCAAGGGGCATTTCTTTCCCCTTGCGGTGCCTCACTAAACTCCATCCTGCAACTATAACATGCGCCTTCCCAGCAACGTCTAACCTCCCGGATACCTAAGTGCTTCAAACAATACCTTTAAGACGTAGCCACAGGTTTACAAAACAGTAACACTGCCCATTGGGGGGGGGGGGGTTTCCTCGACCAAGAGAAATGATGTTATTACACAAAAGTTACAGGGCGTCAACCGTTCATCCAAGCGGCTGCTCTCCGGGCGCCGATGGTGGTTGCGAGACGCAAACCACTCGAACCCATTGGGAAATAGCTCACAAGATACCAAACCAGGCAGGCTAGCTGAACAAGAGCCGAGAAAAGCGTAAGGAGCGTACTGTGCAACTGTGGAGGCTCAGCATACTAGACCACAAGTACATAATGTAGGGTTGACTCACTCCAACAGAAAAGTAGAGTGTTAATCCAAGAGACCCAAAGTACGCAGTGGTGAAAGGCAACCTTGGCGTCGATGCTAGGTGCTGCAAATATGCCCAAGGACCCATCATAGTGGCAAAGGATACGAGGAATAGGACTGAGCCTAGCGTCCAACTGCGTCGGCACATGTAAGCATTGTGCAGGCGTTGGATATTCTGTCAGGAGAGAGATGACGTCAGGGGGGCATTCTGGGACCTCAAGGCGATCCTCATCGGAGTCACTGGGCGAGAGAGCAGCTGATCAGCCACTTATGTAAGGTCCCAGACATGCAACATGGTGGCTGCAGCCGTTCTGGATGCAACTCAAAGGGGGGGGGGGGGGGACACCACACGGGGAACATGTTAAGACGTGAGGAAGCGACACTTACAGAACGACCAGCTTGCGAGGTTTCATAGACAAGACTGGAAAAAGGAAGAAGCAGAGAACGAAACAGGCAAGCGCGGCGAGGTTGCAGGCACCAAAGATCATCAGACGATCCCACCGACTCACTATTTATTTCTGGTTAGTCCTCGTTATCAAGGAGGGGGTGTCTGACTTAATAAATTGGAGGCAAACGGCAGGGCATGAGAGCCAGATCGAATATATTGAACGCCAAGTTCAGGTGCAGGTGCCCAAGTGAGACACGGGCGCGCAGAGGCAGCACATGTCTTGCAGTGCGCTCCGCATGGGTAGCAAGGCCGTATGAAAGAAAATGCGGGCAAGAGGGGGAATGAAAATGACTTCGACTCACAGACAAACCATCCCTCTTCCTCCTCGCGTCGGCTGGGCGCTGGGAGAGGCGCGCCCGCGCCCTCCATGGTTGGGAGTTGGACATAGCCGCGGCCGCCGCCAAAGGGGTTGAGAGACTTTAGCGATGAGAGGAGACCGCTCTGCTGCGATGTGTTGACAGGAAGATCCGCTTCGCGGCGTGACCACCCGAGCGAGCTGATTGAATCGCGAAAGGATGTCGAGGCCATGGCTGTTCTTGGCTCCAAGTGTTTTGCTCTTTCAATATCGACGTTGAAGGGACGAATCTCGTTAAAGCCGCTGCTGTATTGCCGAAAACCTTGGGGCAGAATGCTCCGTGGAAACCGGAGAGCAGTTGGAGAGCGGGCGGTGTGGCAAGTGACCGTCCTGGCAAACACAGGCGTACGACTAGGGCAGATTCTGAGCTGTGATATATCGGATGTAAAGAGGGTGCGTAGGGAAGTCGGGTGGTGAGGTTTATGGGTGGGTGGGTCGAGGAGAGGGTGCAAAAGAGAGCCTCAGACGGCGCTATTTTCCAGAGTCAGCATGATGATGTCCGTTGTTTCTATATCCATGGAAGTAGCAGTCATGCGACGGGGACACGTACAACTATGCCAGCAGCGGTGACGATTCCGTTGCAGCTATCAGCTGATAGGTATCTTTGATTTTTATGGTATTTGGCGATTCACCCCTTTTTATTTGCTCCTTCTAATGCGTGGGCGGGGTTTACGGGTGCGCTGCGCTGAGAAAGCGCCTCGAGGATGGATAGATGTACTGTGTTGGTGGAATTTGGTCGAAATTTGAGGTTAAGCAGGTCACTTGCCGTCACTTGCCTAGGAACAGCAACACCTAGAAATGAAATGCATGTCATTGGCTCGATTTGGGGTCACGGACCTCAGAAGGTGGGTCAAAACCAAGCCCATCAATCACATATCCAGACTTGGGCCCGGGGGGGGGGGGGGGTCGCGAGTCCAAGTTCCAGCAAGTTGAAATGGACATCAACCCCCACTCAATGTACTATAGTGTCTTTGACTTTTGAGTCTTCCAGCTTCGATTCACTCACCAGGGTGCTAAGACAAGGCCCATGATGGCCAAGGTGCCAGTACCGTAAACTCTTCGTCCACAAATGTAAAACGCGGTATGTGGCGCAGCACAGCCCAGGATTGGTATTGTCGAGAATCGCATGGAACCACTCCAGGCAATGAATTAAGGTCTATCACCTGCCACCTGCCAAAACACGAGTCTTGGACTCTAGGATTTGGGTGGGCTCGTCCGAGCGGCCTAGAAAGGTGCATGCATACCGATACCGATGGTTCTCCTCATTATTTATCATGCGAAAAGGCAGCCATCAACAGCCCTCAGCAGCACCAGCAGCAAGTGGTGGACAGACACACTCTCCCAGTAAAACTGCCTGTCGCCTAGTAGGTAGTAGGCGCCATTGTCCGTCCTCTCAACCCACCAGGCTGGTTGGATTTTCTTTGGCTTTCTTCTTTGCCCGCCCCTGGCCAAGTTGGCGGATGAGGGGAGCACCCCTTTGCCGCGATGCTTTGCAGAAGTGAGGATAATATCCGAAGAGAATTTGTTGCTCCGCGATGCTACTGCAGGGACCATCGCGGTCTTGTATGCGCGGCAGATGCTTCGTGTCACCGGCTCATGCAGCTCTGTCGGGTCAATATTGCTCACTGCCAGTCCCTCGCCAGCCACATCCGCGCTGAACACGGCCTGTGAATTCCATGATGCATTACGTATGCCCCACCGCACCTGCTTAGTTTGCGGTCTTCTGTTGGTGTGCCTAGGTGTCTCACTCGACGAGTCACGTCGAATGTCTTGGTGCCCTCTCTGCCATGAATCCCGCCCTCCTTGGATTTCCGAAAACGCCCGTCTCTTCCAAAGCTCTCGGTGAAGCAGGAAAGCGGCCAGAAAAGAGGACAGCTTTGGGCCATTTTGTTTGTGTTTCTTTGACTCTGTGCGTCCAACACACCAACTTGACCGACGGTCGAGTCAGACGACATTTGATGGAAGGAACCAGCTTGCGGTGTATATGTAAGCTCGCAAAGCACTGCATTCTCCATAGGTCCCAGGACATACATAAAGCCATCAAGCCCCCATCCCGTTCTCCCCGAGGTTGCCTTGCAGATAGATCTGTCTTGTTATTGCATTGCTATTTCTTCGACGGCCCCAAGGCCTCCCTCCCCACCAACCAACCGTTCTACGGGCGTCTTACCATTCCGGCCATTCATTTCTCGTAAAATTCACCGCGTCCTCTTTCGCTCACCTTTAGCCCGCTGTCACACACTTGGTCTCACATTGCACGAGCCTTAAGCAAGTCATCTCGTGGCACCCCCAGGACGCAGCCAATCACCACCTGGAACTCATCCATTTCCTCCAGTCAAACAACGTGCGTCGTGCGCGGTGTCTTTGTGCGGCATAAACGGGAGCCAGGGTTTAAAGGCATACCTAACCTACCTTATTATAGTTTGCGCGCCGACGCGACTCAGACTTTACTTCTTTTCCTGGGTCCATCTGGAGATTTGAATTGCGCTGCCGAACCCGTTTCAACCTCAAGCGCATTTCTTTAGCACCAGCCATCCAACCGACAGATCCCAGTCTTGGACCTCTTTCTCCTTCACTTTCGGGAAGCAGATCGAGGATCGAGATCTATTCCTTAACGGGACTAGACCCTCTAAGGCTTACATAACTAGCGCTGTAAAGGCTGGGGCCACGGGGATTTCTCCAAGATTGGGCTTCGGCGGTTTCCGGTGGATGTCATCGCCTGCAGGGACCCTAATCAACAAACACATCCCCCATGTCTGTATAGTAGGGCACTGGGAGCGCTCTTCAGCAACTGCCACTCTGGGAAGACCAAATTAATTAAGTGGCCGACACCTACTGCTAGTATACGGCCGAGGAAACTACACCATCCAACTCGTCACTATTATAAGAAGAAGCATCTCGCAATCTGTTGCGTGGGGGAAACCTGGGGATCGATTCCAGGGAGTAAGCTCTGACACTCACGAGAGTGGAGCATCCAGCTTTCGGGCCATCTACATACGTCCAAACCTCGAGAAGAGCCAAACCAACCTCGAACTACCTATTAGCCCGCCCTAGCGTTACCTTGGATAGCTCGATCCAAGTTTTGGCGAGACCAACAAAGAGGCGGAGGAAATACCACTAATGTAAGAGAACTCTTTTCCGTTCAAAGTCGCTCGGAGCCTGGGCGGGAGCTTTTGAGGCAAGAGAGCGTGCTGGAACCCATCTTAATCGGCAACCCGGCCCCTCCCCGCAGGTGCAGGTGGCCATCACATCCCCCCAATCTCAAGCCTAAGCTGCACCTCAAAATTCGAGGGGGTAGCTACGTATTATCATCTCACACAATGATCAGAACGATACATGGAACAGATACAATCAATGACCTATCCCAAGGGAAGCCTTTCAAGTGGTTGATGGCGGTACCGCTGCATCTATCTATCTGTCTTCCAGTCTTGATCTTGCCCTTGCATTGCTCCCCCTCCTCCCCTCCCATCTCAACTCTCAGATCTCACATCACCTCATATATCACGGAGTGGTATTGCCCGCCACCTCACTCTCCCATGCCTTCGCTCCCTCGCCCTGTCTCTCACACACACTTTGGCTGACTGACCCCCTTCCGCATCCCGACCCAACAGCACAGAGCGCAAGCAGCACAACACCCAACCCTCCTCCAGCGGCACACTTCGCCGCTGACTTGGCCTGCCTTCCCGACTCCTGACTCTGACTTTGCCGACCACTCAGCTTCCGAGAGCCGCTGCTTCCGCGTCTATCGACAATAAATTACAGCGCCTCCCCTTCCATTCCTGCTCCTACCTGATTGGCCTTGGCTGGGACAGCTCCACGCTCAGAACACACCCTCGGCACACAAACTGGACGCTGTCCCGACGAGCAAACCTTGATCGGGTCCGTTGTTGTGTTCGACCTCAACCAACCTCTCGCATCCGCCACAACAACGGCGGGCTCGCCGCTTTCTAGAGTCTAGCTCCCTTGGTAAGTCTGTAGACGCTGAACGCTGAACATGCCCAAGACCCAGACCATCTTTTCCCGCTCTTCTGGGGCAATCCACCCGCTGCACTACTGGCACACGGTCCACCCAACGCCCCCCATTTCCATCCCCCCAACTTTCCCCCCCTCCAGACCTCCAAACTTCGCCCTCCTTCGCGCATCTCACAACTTTAAACCCACAGCTCCCTGCTCCTCCCCCGCTGTTACAGTGCACTTTCCCCAAAAACCTAACCACAATCCTCACCAAGCAACCCTCGCAGATTCTGTGCAACCTCTCCTCCCTCTCCCGAAACCTAACCGACCAAACCCGGCCTCCATTATCGCCTCGACACGCGGTGTCCACGTTCCGCTCATCGCTATCCCGACGATTGCCCCTTTCATCACCGCAACTGCCAATCCAACAATTGCAAGGCCCTGCTCTTGCTCCAACATACCAACTGGGTAAGCCGCACCTGCTCCCCATCCATTCACATCCGAAAGGGCGACCAGAAAAAAAATACCCTTTTCACCACCAACTCCCCGTTGCCCCTCTCATCTTTGTCCGCCATCCTTTTTCTTCACCCTCACTCCCTTGTCAGTCCTTTGCGCAGCCGCATACTGGAAGCATTATTCCCAGGATTAGTTAGTCAGTTAGGCGGCACATCATCCACCTCGCACTGTTGACTATATCTCGGTTTTTCTTTTTGCGGTCGCATTACTTCACACCATTCTCTGATCGAGACGCCGCACTCGAGACGGAGCGGAAAACGGAGGCCACTCCGAGTCTTCTTCTCGCATAGCGATTTCATCATCAGCCTGATAACTAACTCCCATTTCTCTCGCATTTCTAGCATCCTTCCCTGGCTGCAAACCTTTGAGATTTGCGTCGAGTCATAACCAATTCGCCCTGCCCTTTGGCCTTTAACTTGCTTCCGCCTTATGGCGAGCTGACCACGACCAACAACACAACGGCGTCCATCCCTTGAGGTACGTGCAATGTCATATCAGTCCTCGTCACTCAGCGCTCCCCTCTGCCCGCGCATACGGCCTCCTTCCGAGTTACGTAAGACCGACTCGGTTCATTGTCGCAACAGACGACTAGCTGCCTCACTTGTGTCACCGCCATCCTGCCCCTCCTCTGCTGTGCTGTTGCACATTGCATGTAATACGGCAGCCGCCATTTGGGAGACTGAGGCTGACCTTGAGTTACTGTAGATACAACTCTGACTATATACTATAAGAGTTGCGAGGGCTGTCGACGCTTCCTCTGGGAGTTGACAGACAGCCTAAAGTCGCTGTCACCATTCATAACTTATACAAACTACATATCTGCAAAATGGCACAACACGGCTTTCCCATGGGTGGACATGGCGGGAGCGCCATCGACCCGACGGACCTAGGGATGTCAGGAAACTACCAAACATTCCAGAACAACTACTCAAGCCACAACAACGGCTCAAATGGCTTCTCTACGGGCTCGGCCGTATTTGGAGATGATGAGCTGCTGGACGGGCTCGGAAGTCCGACGGAGCCCCAGTCGGGAATACAAGGCCATGGGCAGGACTTTGGCATGAGTGACATGAGCATAGGCTATCCGCAAGCTGTTTACGGTTCTCACGGTCTGCCCATGGACCAATCTCATGTCAATGGGTATTCCAGCACGCCTGACGGGGATCCTATTCAAAGCCCGTTTGTCCAAAATTTTGGCCAATATCGCCAAATTCAACATCCGCAGTCCTTCGGCGGCTCATTGCAATCACCCCTTTCATATGGAGCGTCGTCTTTGGCAGGCACAGAGCTGAACGAGAGCAACGACCCCAACTTCCTGAACGCAAAGGCTCGTGCACGACTGTCGCAGGCAGCCTTGCAGCGAAAGTCGTCAAGTACCAGAAGCCCATTGACACCCAAGACAGCTGCCATGGCTAGTCTGTCGATGAACTCAGATTCCAACTTCGGCGCGCAACCGATCCAGACAACCAGCGCGCGACACGAGAAATCGCACTCTGCCCAATGGATCCATACCCCAAATAGCCTTTCCTCGTTCCCAGGCTCTGGCTTCTCGTCGCCGCTGGGCCAGGCAAATCTTCACAGCGCACAAATCAGCGACATGATAATGAAAGGCGGCACCTCGATGCCTGCTAAACTTGGCGCTACGTCTACGGCCGTGTCTTCGCAAGAAGCCAAGAGAAAGCGGAGGCGAGAATCGCACAACCTTGTCGAGAGACGGCGGCGTGATAACATCAATGAGCGAATCCAAGACCTCAGCAAACTCGTCCCTGCTCATCGGTTAGAGGACGAGAAGATCCGCAAGGCGATCCAGAACGGAACGCCACTTTCACCAACTCTCGCGGGCATCCCGAGTCCTTCCCAAGCAACTTCCACCCTCGCAGGGCCCGGTGCCCGACGAGCCACTGGCGGGACAGTCGGTAATATTACAACCGGCCTCCCACAGGAGGAAAAGGACAAAGGCCCTAACAAAGGCGATATTCTCAATGGCGCTGTTAGCTGGACCCGCGATTTGATGTGGATGCTCCACCTCAAGATCCAACAGCAGGAAGAGCTCATCAATGCGCTGTTGGACAAGGGAGGCTCGGTTCCCTTCGAGTTCACAGATGATGAACGTCGTATGCAGACAGAGCTGATGGAGGCCGTTTTGAAGAATGAAGAGGGACCAGGAAAACCCAAGGCGTTTTCGTATACGCGCACCGCTGGCTCGGGGCTTCGCGTGCCTCATCACACCGACTACAAGGGTGAGCCTCTGGAGAATGGCCACCATTCGTCCGACCACATCTCTATCAGCCCAGACGGCGAGAGCATGGATGGCATTAACGCGGACATACTAAATTCGCGAGATTTTATCGACTACGACGATGACGACGAAGGAGGAATGGATTTCAAAGAGGAAGATGAGTACACCATGGAGATGGAACACTGAGATGACCGTGCTGGGCGGTCGTTGTTGGATTAGAATCATCCATCTCCAGGATTTGTCTTCATCTTTCCCGTTCTTATTTGACGTTACGGTTATATGCCATCCCTCGTCAAACCTGTTTCCTTTCACTTTTATTTCCTTGCATTTCTTTCCTTTATCATATGGGGCCCCGATATCGGACCTTGCTTCCCGGTTACGTTTCTGCAGTTTTTCTCTTGCACATTTATTTAAGGGTTACAGCATTTATGGGTCGTTGGGGTGTGATTTGGCCAAAGGCGCAACAGTCGTGGTGTGGGACTTTGAGATTGTGGCAAGCTCATCAGCGGGCAACATAAAGCGAGATTGGGGGGAGTTTGTTTGGTACTTATTTCCTGTTACTGGCTCTCCCAAGTTTCCGATGTTGATACCTCTGAGATATAGGGATGGACGGATTCAGGGCAGCTTGGTCGCTTGGGTATGATGATCATTGCATACGTGCATTTTGCTTATTTTGCTTATTTTCTGTTTCTCTTTGCGGGCAGGCTTTTCGACAGGCACCCCTTTACTGGCCGGCCAATCTTTGTACTGCTCATAATTATATTTACGCATCACAACACACAACTTCATCACCTAGCGCGACTAATTATCATGTTAGTCTTCTCGTAAAATCGCCGTGTTTCATGGGCCGAGTGAGTGTGCGAGTGGCAACGATATAAGTATACCAGTTTTGGTTTATCTCCCTTTTCTCTACAATTGGTTCGTCTTTTGTTTCGCTACTTCCTTACCAATGACGAACGCAGATGAGATATTCACTCATGGAGGTTAACAAATTCCACACGTCTTTGCGCTTCATCTCCTCTTGCAGCGCAATGCGCTCCAACGCCGACTGACCATTGAAGTATTTCCAGAACTGCGGCCAAGCAGCCGCAACCCGCTTGTCCCAGTCCGTGCCGTCACTCGCGTCCGTGTTGCTGCCGCCGCCAGTCCAGCTGCGATTGCCATCCCTGTCCATCTGTTGCTGCGGAGGCTCTAGTCTATTGCCACTACTGCTGCCGTTGTTGACATTACCTCGCTGGCTACCTCCTCTCGTGGTATTGTTGTTGTTATTACTAGAAGAGCTGGCATCTCGCCCTCCTGTTACTCCCTGGCCCGGGCCCTGCCCCTGTTCCACAACGGCTCGGTCCCGGAGCCGCCGCCCAATGGCGCTCAGGTACAGGCTCTCTTTACCCGTCGCCTTCTTGGCGTCCAGGATAATGTGCGGCGCCATCCCCATCAGGTGCCGCGCGTGGTTGACGGATGGGTGTGCCGTCTGCTCAGGCGGTGTCTTGCGGTGATGTGCCGTCTGTCGGTCCGCGAGATCCCGCGCCGCCTTGTCAGCGATACGCTCTAGACGTGCCTTCTCGGCGGCTTGTTCGGCGGGGGTTGTTTCGCGTGGGGGCACCGGACGGGATTGGGACTGTAGCTGGAGATTGGGTAGTCCACCGCCACTCTGTGATAATGATGTAGCTGCTGGAGATGCGGGTGAGTGTTCATCTGAGTCTGGCGACGAGGATATGACGGCTTGGGATTGCATGCTGCGTAACAGGGATTGCGAGTGTGACGAGAGCGAGACATCACGCAGGGCGGCTGAAGATGCCGACAGGAGGAGGTCCGGGGCCGCCGCTGCGCCGCCGTCTAGCAGTGGAAGGAAGCCAGACCCAAACCCAGCGATAGCCGCATCGCCTAGTGCCGCAATGGTGGTAGTGCTTGCTGGGGGGGAGGTGACGGCATTGCTGCTCTCGAGGCTGCTGGCTATGGTGTTTGGCTCGCCGCCACCGCGGCTCATGCTCTGGGCGCGCTTGGCCCGCGCAATCTCGTCGGCCTCAAGCGCATGCTCGACGTCGTAAATAATCTCGGGCCAGACGATGACGTAGGCGAAGGTGCACAGCTGTGTCACCCAGCCGCCGCGCATCAGCCACGCGAGCATGGCCATGTAGACGGGCCGGTGGGCTTTGCTGGGGCAGTGCGACTTGTAGGGGCGTGGGGCGACGCTCAGCTCAGCCAGGAAGTTGGGCAGTGCCGGCGACAGGGGGAACTGTCGTGCCCACTTGGCTGTGGCCTGTGGCAGCTTACGGGGGTTGCAGTTCGGACTCACAATGTACATGTCGCGTGCGTGTAGGGGCGGAATCACAATGGCCCGCCGCCAGAATATGAAGTGCTGGGCAAATTTGCGAACCTGTACCGGCGACAGGATGTTGCTGGACTGCTGTCCGACTTGGTAGAAAGATAGTGTTGGCTTGCAGTGCCGCACAAATTCGATCATAGCGAGTGTGGTTTCGTCGGGATCTTGCTGTAGCTCGGCTGTAATCTTCTTCTCGTCGGTCAGGAGTAGCAGCCCAAAATTCTTGTCCAGAAAGCCTGACTCATCGACGGCATCGTCGCTCATGAGCGAGTTTGCCGTTGTCAGCCACAGTCCGCGGTGGCACTGCTCGCCCTCCTGGGGCAAGTCAGACACATGGAACGGCACGGGGATCTGTACAGAGTGAGTAACCATGCCCCCAGCCGTGTCCAGCTGTAGGGCGGCAATCTTATTCTGGGATACGGCGTCGTAGATGTCCTGCATGGACGCAGCTAGGGACGACTCGGAGAGGATCTTGGCCCACAACAAGCTCATCTTCATCTCTACGGGGACTCTGTCAGTTGCAAAGGTATTTAAATAGGCAATGTTGCTTGCAGCACGGGATAGGGACACTTACTGTCTTCGCGGCCCTTGTCTTTGAGCGCGAGGATCTTTTTCGACTCCTTCCAGACGAAGTCGCTCCGCTGCTGGCAGAATTTATATGCCTTGTTGATTTTCTTGATAATGTGGGAGAACATGATGTCAACGAGATCCTTGGCCTCGTGCTTCTTCGGCCTGAGGAGAAAGACCAGGTTAAACATGGTCATAGAACTCTTCTTGTCTTCGGCTTCATCCGCTGCCTTGGCCGCGGGCTTTGCCGTGTCCCGGGGGTCGGGTTGATCCCCATCGGCGGCACCATCAGTATTTGTTGGTGTTGGTGTTGCTGGTGTCGGCGGCTCTTGTGCTTGGTCGTCGTCCTTTTTGGTAGCGGCGGTATTCCGCTGTCGTCTCTTCCTCCGCCACACACCGTTCTCAGGAACGTAGATGGGATATGACACACAGAGGAGCGGGTCTAGGGAGACCTGGAAGAGCTTCTTATGGTAGGCTCTGGCCGGGGTCAAGATGTTTTCCAGATCCTTGGTAGGGAAGCCGGCAACGTGCTCCCAAGGTACTATCTGAGTGCCGCTGTCGGTCACAACGTGGTCGTCATGGTTCCACTGGGACAAGTCGGCTGCGTTCAGAGCGGTCGTCGCGCCGGCCTTGAGTGAGGCGTGGCGAGACGGACGGTCGAGGAAGATACTGTCGTCGTCGTCGCCACCGCCGTCGTCGTTGTTGTTGTCATCACCATTGTCACAGCCGCTGTGTTCCCCCCCATTGGCCTTGGGAGGTAGCACAAGGGGAGGGTAGTGAAAAACGAAGCGTGGCCCGTCGCGTGACCGGTTGATGACGAGAGCAACGGCCATGACGTTGGACGTACTGGGCAGCACGGGGAGGGCCATATTTTTCTGGTCTGGCCTTGCTCGAAATGGAGTGATGGCGTGTTTGCTAAAGCGAAAGTGATGGATTTACGGATACGATGCCGCTGACTAGCCCGTTCTTGTGTATAAGCTGTTGTTCCATGTTTATAATGCCTGCATCTCTGTTTTGAGTCCCCGCTTAACTGACTGGCGATGTGCGGTGATAAACCAAAGGAACCTAAAAGTTTTGGACTAACGTTGTCGACAATGGAACCAAATGTGTTGAATCGGCTTCTACCATGCGGCCGTGACTCCACTGGTGCGGAATTACCTTAAACCTAAACAGAGCTGGTTTACTGGTGCAGGTTAGGTAACCTGCTCGCAATCAAGGGTGGCTTGAAGAACTGTTAGTGTTCAGAGTAGTTGGAATTCAGCCCAATTACAGGCCCCACAAGGCCCCTCACGTGGCTTCCTTGTGGAAATGACGACTTCTCAAATTAAGACACACTAGAACTAGGTCCCGTGGGGGGAAGGGAAGAGCAAACAGTAACTGATCGTGTGAGCAGGTTGGAACTAAAATTTTACTCGACGTCAATTGAAGTGCGAGGCCTCTTTGCCCAACTTCGTCCGCTCCTTCTCCCTCTCCTCGGCTACGCGCATCACAAAAAAAGAAGAAAAAAGAAGGAAGTTTCCGTGGAACGATATTTCTGTCTTGTGTCAAGGTATGCCCACCAACACACAAACTTCCTAGATTAGTTCTAGTCCTGTGTGTATGTATGTCGTGTGGCCGTCTCTCGTCTCCAGCCCTATCCCTTCGCTTCTGCCCAAACCCCTTTTCCGAGATCGCTCCATTCCTACCCCAGAGTCGCAAGTCCCAAGTTTGCTTTCACTTTTTTGCCTACCTACCTACTACCAAGGGACTCTTCCTCACAACTCTTGGCAACTACCTCAGTCTCTAAGAACCAACCTCTTCCTGACGATACACGCAACACGCGCCCCCTCCCGGCCGGTTATTTACTATTTACACCCGCTGCCCAGTTTCTCGACCGACCCACTCCCCCTTCACCCACCATGGCTGTCGGAGCACCGAACGGCGGCTTCCCGAACGGCGAGTCCAAGACATTCGACCGCAACATCCGCTACATCCCTCACTCGTACAGCAGCGCCGACCACCATGGCTCGGCCCTCCGCCTTGTTCTCGCCGCCCGCCCAGAGTGGGACGACGCCGAGTCCAACGTCGAGTTTGTCCGCTTCACAGACGGCATCACAAACACTCTGCTGAAGGCAGTCAACAAACGACCTGGGCTTTCAAAGGGCGAGGTGGACAAGGAGGCTGTTCTGCTGCGGGCCTATGGCAACGGCACCGACCTTATAATCGACAGACACCGCGAGACGCAGAACCACGAGCTGCTCATGCGTCATGGCCTGGCCCCGGAGCTGATTGCGCGCTTCGAGAACGGCATGATGTACCGCTTCGTGCAAGGGACCGTGACAACGCCCGAGGACCTCCGCAAGCCCACCATCTACAAGGCCGTGGCACACAAACTAGCGCAATGGCACGCCATCGTGCCCTGCATCCCGGGGCGCACCGGCCACAGCCGCAAGAACTCGAGGGCCGACGGGAATCCTCCCTTGTTCACTAGCCTTGGGGACGCCGAGTTCCAGCAAGCCATCGATGGCATTGCCCCCGGCAAGCCTTCACCAAATGTCTGGACCGTCATGCAAAAGTGGATATTTGCCCTGCCCACAGACACGGACGCACAAAAGGCCGTGCAGGCTGAACTACAGAAGGAGCTGGAGGTTCTTGTCTCGGAGCTCAGCCAGCGGCCTGGGCTGGGCGCCAATGGGGTAAGTAGAAGACCAAAGGGCAGATTCTGCCAAATCTTCCCACCTACCTAGCTAACAAAACAAACCAGCTCGTCTTTGCGCACTGCGATCTGCTTAGCGGTAATGTAATCGTGCTGCCCAAGACAGGGGTCAGAAACGCCGACAAGGCGACCGAAGCAGTGACCTTCATCGACTATGAATACGCCACGCCCTCTCCTGCCGCTTTCGACATTGCGAACCACTTCGCCGAGTGGGGCGGTTTCGACTGCGACTTCAGCGTGTTGCCAACACGCGCCCAGCGCCGCGAGTTCATCGCCGAATACGTTCGTGCATACTTTAGCATGCTCAAGGAAGCCCCTAGCAACACCTTCGACGAAGCGGCCGAGGCAGAGAAGCTCTTTGACGAGGTAGACCTCTTCCGCGGCGTACCTGGCTTTTATTGGGGAATATGGGCGTTGATTCAGGCCACTATCTCCGAGATCGACTTTGACTATGCGTCATACGCTGAGACGAGACTTGGAGAGTACTGGGCCTGGCGAAGCGAGGTTTCAGGGGGCCGTGAAAAGGCAGGCCAGGAGCAGCCTCTTCGTGAAAGACGGTGGGCTCAGGAAGAGTAAAACCGGCGAGGGCTCTCCGAACAGGTGCTTTTCCCCTGCATTTTGCCATGCGTGAGATACAAAAAATGGAGGTTGGGCATGCTAGGAGTTATTTTAAAGCTAAATTTTGGCCGGATGGTTGGTGGTGGGTTTTTCGCATGGCAAAAGGGCTTGATCATTCAACATGGGCTCGGAACGCCCCTTATGGAGCTGTTTTTGTGTTTAATAGATACCTCATTCTTGGACGACACTCATGGTTTGCGATGGGGCTTTTGTTTTAGAGAAGGAAAGGCAACCAAGTCAGTGGTAACTGCCTCGCCATGTTTGGGCGACGATGACTTCAGAAGAACAAAGGAGATGTTTAGTAATAACCTGGACGATCTTCGGGATAAAAACAAAATACTGAATAAAAAAATTTCAACAATTTGACGGGCTTCATATTCTTTCGTGGTGAAGAGGCAGGGGAAGGGAAGTCGATGATCGGCGCATGATTGACTACCATACCCCTTCGTCGTCCCATCAGCTTCTCTCTTGTGGGAATAATGGCCCTTTGAGGGGCATGGAGCATTGAGAAGGTAAAAGAAGTAGCCATCACGTGACCATAGGGACTATAGGGACCTACATGGATCGGCCACATCAAAAGGCTTCCTGTCAACCTAGTTAGGATCCTTCTTCTTCCCTTAACAAGATAGATCAATGCAACTACTATACAACCCACCAGCTACTACTACGTGGCTAACTAAACTACTTATTACAATAGTTGTTAACTAATGGATTTAACTTTATTAATCCAATACTAATTAGTAGTTAACCTAATATAGTTTAATTATAGAGTAGTAAAGATCTAATAGTGGTAACAACTGTAATTTATTATTAAATAATTATAATTGTTAGATAGGAAGCAGCATGCATTTTAATATAGGAAGGACACTACTTACATGTAAAAAGCCTTAACAATATTGCAATAGTGCATGTAAGCAAGCTTTTTCTAAGTACGTAAAACCTTTAAGGGAAATAGTAAAATGAAAGCCTTAAAGGCAGTTAAAAAGAAGGTATACTTTACTATAATTAGCTACTTACATCCATTACGCATTTTGATTAAAACGATTGAAACTACAATTATAACCTTATAACCTTTTAATTACTACAAAGAACCCCTTTATTTACTTAACTCTTTTATTAACTTACCCCTCCATTATTACATTTATACAAAATAAAAACATTTTAATACAAAAATAATATAGCAACCTTATGCAATAACCCCAAAATTGCTAATATTATAGACTTTATTTAGAAAAGTAAAAATTTCAATTTTAACAATAAGAATTAGCGTAAACTAAAGCATTTAAATATTTACTTAATTAATTGTTTTAATATTTATAAGAATAATAAACTTATTAATAAAATGCTTTTTATTTAATTTAAAAAAGATTTTTAGAATTAAAATAAGAATATTTTTAAAAATTTTAATAAAACTTTTTATATAACTTTTAAGTATTTCTTTAATAACTATAGTATTTATTTTAATAATAATAATATTATTTTAACTTAATTTTATAATTTAATAAATGCTAATAAATTTTTTAAATAGCTAAAGTAAAAGCTTAATAAATATATTACTATATAAAAAAATAAATTTAAATTATATATAACCTAAATACTATTAAAAATAAAAAAGAAAAAAGTAAAAGAAAAAAAAAAAACGTTATTAATAATAATAACGGTAATCTTTTAATAGTTTAGCTTAAAACCTTTAAAAGTTTTAAAATTAAAATCCTAAAAATTTTAAATATTATATTTAAATATAATATAAAAATTCTTATAATTAATATTATAATAAAAATTTTAACTAATTTAAATAAATTATATAATAATAATAAAAAGTTTAATAATAAGCTTTATAATATATTAAATATAAAAATTAAAATTTTTTAAAACTTTTATAAAAAAGTAAAAATTTTCTAAAATATATATTATAAAGTATATTTAATTATATTAAAGAATAAAATAAAATAATTTTATTATAATTATATTATTAAAAAAAGCTTTTTTTTTAATTAAATAATATAGTAAATTAAATAATTTTTTTATATAATTAAAAACTAATAGTTTTACTTATAAAAATAATAATTTATTACTTTCTAA
>JAPDFK010000425.1:0-34717 GCA_027569635.1 Lasiosphaeriaceae sp. G1095 | reverse complement strand
CCCCCCCCCCCCCCCCCCCCCCCCCCCCCCCCCCCCCCCCCCCCCCCCCCCCCCCCCCCCCCCCCCCCCCCCCCCCCCCCCCCCCCCCCCCCCCCCCCCCCCCCCCCCCCCCCCCCCCCCCCATGATAGAGTCAATTTGGGTTTGACTGGTGGGTGGGTAGATGGGTGATGAGCAGCGTTATCACCAAATGGAAAGAGGATTCAGTATCCCAAGCGAGCAAAAAGTCAATTTTTTGAGGATGGGATGGATACAAGTATAAGTGAGTGAGTTTACAACTTAGGCCTCCTCTCGATGTGACAGCAGTCGCTGATGCGAAGTGTCCCCAGAATACCCCGCGGTTCAAGGGAAGTTTTCAATTTGGTGAGTGGTGGGGCAGACGACTCCATGTTCCTGGTGCCACTGTGGGGAATTGCCAAAATGCTCCCCTTTTTTCCCTCGGCGCTGCATTGCAGATCGCGACCTCGCAACCGCAAGGCTGTCATTGTCACTTCACTCGGCGGAAAAGAGGCAGGTATGAACAAGTTGGGGATATTCCTGATTTCATAGGTATGTTCGGGTATCAATGCCTCCAGCTCTAATGCCTAGGGTCGAGGGAACCGATGTATAGTGATGCAATTAATGATTACAGTACTTGCCTTTCGGCCTCCTCCGTCCCTTTCGAATTATTCCCCCCTCCCCTTGCAGCCCCCATTACCACCGAGGGACTTCTCAGTCCGCAAAAAGGCCAGTCAGCCAGTCAGCCCGCAGCCTCATTCACATTCTCCCTCCCCTTCGGACTCGGCCTTTCTTCACCTCTCGGCCCTGCTTCCAGCCCTGCTACTGGTTTTGCTCCCAGACCTGCTGGGCTTCTTGTCCTGCTCGAGGAATTGCTCAAGCAGCTGGTGTGCTCGCTGTGCTACTTTGTTGTCCGCGCTGAGCGAGTGCTCCTTGCGTCTTGGGCCGGGCGAGGCAACCATGTCGTCGGCCTGGATGCCATGTTCCCGGGACTGGCTAGGCTGCTTAGGTACCCGCCTGTCAGAGTGGATCGAGTGCTGTCTAGCCGGGAGTAGCGCCGGGCTTTTGACTCTCTCATCGGCGTGCAAGTCGTGCTCTTCAAATGCCGGGCTTGGAGACAGGACTTGCCGATCCTGGAGAATGTTGTGCTCAAGATTCAACCATGTTAGCTCAGGCGTCGGCACTCGCTCATCCAAGTGGATCCGGTGAGAAAAAGGACTCCTGGACACAGGTGTGGGGACTTGTCTGTCCCTTGATATGCTGTGCTCCCGAGGCGGAAGTGGCTTGTGGGTTGCCACACGAGAATCCTATTCGAGGTCATGCTGCAGGAGCGGCGACAGCGATACTGCCACCAACGAGTCATCAGGAAGACCGTGGTTTTCGGGTCCCAGCTTGGAGCCTTCATTATCGACTTCATCCGAATCAAGCTTGTGCTCGGCGGTGGGTGTGTTGACCATATCAATTCGGTTGTCCTGGCTGATCCTATGCTCGTGATCCACAGGTTGGGGTGAATCGACTCGCTGATCAGCAGATAACTCGTGCTCTGGAGTTGGTACGGCCTCAGGGGTTGGGACCCGGACATCAACCTGGATGCTGTGCGGCTTATGAGACTCTGACGGACTTGGTACCAAGATATCAACTGTGATGTCGTGCTGGTGAGGCGGCTTAACCCCAGTGATCCTGATTATGGGCTGTTCGCTTGGGGTGGTGATGATTTCTGGTGCTTCTGCTTCTGCTTCTGCTTCTGCTTCTGGAACAACAGTCGGCCGGGGTTGAACACCTGCACACTCTGGACATCTGGCCGCTGCACCAGCAGACTTTCCCGGCAAGTCGGGTTGACGGCTCTTCTTGCCGCGCTTCTTTTTCGAGGTCTTTGAACTTGCTCCGGGGGATGACGAAATGAAAGCAGGTGGGTTGCCTGGACCCGGCACCAGAACTGCCTTCTCAAATGTCGCCTTATCCTTGGAGTTCGGACTCATGGACTGAAGCCAGTTTTGAACTTGTGGGAAGTTGGGGATATTCTCCCTCTGTTGTTGGGCACGCTGGTCGTCTCCGCTGTCTCTTTCACTGATCGGAGTCAGCAGCTGGGCCCTGCGGTTCAGCCCGTCGGAGAGGGGGCTCGCGATATGAGGTATCTGCGGTAGTTGTTCAAAGCCGCTGGGGAACATTGGGACCATGTGCGGTGCTCCATTTTCCTGCGGCTGCGGGTGGAAGTGCACCTGGCGGCCTGGATTCATCAGTGGCTCCGGTCTATACCCTTCACTGGCCACCATCGAAAACATTGGCTGGAATTCACTCTCGCCCAGAGGCATTGGAGGTGGAAGACCCTCAGCAAGCTCAAGGCGTGGTTTGTCACCCTCCCGCCGGCGGATCTCGACGTCGTTTTGGATCAACGAGCATGGGTGGCAGAATATTCCCTTGACGACATCGTCGCCATAAGTGCCCTGGATTCCGTATCTCTTGCGAATCCGTTTGGTTTGCCTGCCTGTGTATATCCCACTGCCAATGCCTCGGTGACTGTTAGTCACATGGAGTAGACGAGAGTGCAGGAAGATGCGAACATACACAAACCAGCAGCAGACAAAAGGAAGTATTTCCAGCAGGGTGGGTTGCATCCATTGTAGCTCGAGAGGTCCATGGGGTCTTCTTGACGATCAAGCCGGTCAAGGCGATAGTGTGTGCGGCCGAACTGATCACACCCAAGGAAGCATGATCTTGGGCAGTCGCCATACTCGCCCGTGTCGTAAAGGTTGATTTCCTAGTCCTCTTCTCGAGGGGCAACCATTGGGACAGGCTTTTGAGCCGCTGTCGGGGCAGCTGTTGGGGCAGCCGTTGGAGCAGCCGTTGTCATTGTGTGTGACTGCCGGCCACTGAGGCGGAGGTCCGAGGATGGGATTGATAATAATGGTGTCCTGGGGGTAGGGCTGCGCTGAAGGAGGGAGAGACTATTTGGAGATCCCACGAGAAGCCCCGTCTGACTCCAGCACAAAGAGACGGGACTGCCAGCGCTGGGTCTTTTGGAGGTCGTCCAAGAGAAAACGTACTTCCATTGTCCTTGCCTACCTGCCTAGGTAGGTATCGTCCAAGTGAAGATTTTGGCAGCTGCATTTTCGCTCCCGGCTTGCAGGAAAGTGGGCGTTCTTTCCCCCATTTGTCCCTTTGCTCATGGAGCTATCCCCTCCCGATGGTTTGGTAACTTTATGTCTGCATGCGCCTTCCCGTCTAAAGTTTGCGCAATGGCACTACGATGTACGGATTGCTAGGTATGGAAGGTAGTTGCTTTCAAAAACTCATGCCGTATTTGTTACCGTAACTAGTTAGAGGAAGAACATTGGACCATCAGCCAAAAGATTTTTTTTTTTTTTGCTGCCATTACTTCTGGGTCGGATCAACACGTTTTGAGGACGGCTTGTCAGTCAGATTCTGGGCTTACTGCACAGGGAATCAGTATCAGTCAAAGCCTAAACATCACCGGGGAAATGGAATGACTTACATTCTCTGTGGAGTCGTCCATTTTTGTGGATTCACCACTGTCCGAGCCAGAAGGGGTCGGAGGACCCTCGTCACCGCTGCTGCTTGAATCATCCGAGTCGGCAGACTTGCCCTCTTCCTTGGGATCCTCCCTCTTGGATGTTTCACCACCGCCGCCTTCTTTGGTAGGAGAGTCCTGGGACTCGTCCGCTTCCTCCGTCTTGGCAGAATCGCCGGCGGATTCCTCATGCTTCTTGTGGCCACCACCGTGGCTCTTCTTTTTACCACTGTTCCAGATGTATAGGGCGGCAGGAAGGCCGAATCCAACCGATGTGATCAACCTGTAAATTGTGAATTAGACCCGTTGAACATGAACCCCAAGGAGTAAGAAAACGGGGAAAGAGTAAAAATGTAAACTAACCAAGGCAGGTGGTCAGGCTTGACGGCACGGCCCTGGGCACTGGGTTGACTGGCATGCCCTCTACGGCCAAGAGGTTGAGTCAATTGACAGCGGGTATCCCGGCGCAAAGCCGCCCGGAAGCTTGAACGCAGCGCAAGAGCTCTGGTTGCGGACATGTTGAACTAGCGAAGTTAGTGAGCGCATGTAAGGCGGCGTTTTGGAGCTAGGACGAAGTCCAACAATTGCAATTGATTTCTAGCAGGGAGCTTGAGCAATTGAGCAAGGGAACTCTAGAAGACAAAAAGGTCAACCTGTATAATACGCAACTTGGGACCTCTAGAATAGGTACTATCACTCGCCGAGGGGGTGGTTCTGGAATCCCTGGATAAGAGCGCCGACGACTTATTGAAAGGCTGGGATGTTTTATCGATCCACTGCTCGCAGCTGGGGTGACGTATGGAATTGGCGCTAAAAGGACAAGGAAGCTTCGCTCCGAACGAGATGGCCCAAGCTCCTCTCCACACTCTGAACCAGATTGTGGGGAACTCGAGTATGTTCGGTAAAAGAGACGAGTTAGTTGGCTATTTGCTCTATACGAATGGTATTCGAGGTAAGGTAGCTACCTATATACTCAGAAAATTACTCTTCTAGTAACAATGGACTCTAGCTTGTCTTTTAGTCCTGGAAACCACATATATAAATGTAAGCTTTTGTAACACAGTTAGGTATGTAGGTGTATTGGAAACATGGGGGAAAGGAAACTAAAAGCTTTGAGACAAACCACTTACAGAGTATTCGAGACCCTTAAATGATAATCCTTAATCGACGCGCTAGAAAGACGCAGTTGGAACACAAAACAGAACAGAATGTCATAAACAACGTTTGCCTTATCCTTCCCATCTTTCTCCTTGGTTCAACCCTGTTTAAATAAGGAGGTACAGGTGCAGTTACACCTACCGTATCCACTCAGTCGATTGGGAATTAGGTAGGTAACTCTCGAATAGGATAAGTGAATGCTTTTGTACATATATGAGCACAATTCTCATTATTTTTGTGCAAGCTGGGGGGTAGCCTCGAGATATATACGTCTTAAAATTAACAATCTCTAGCCGTTATAGATACAGCCTTTACTTGTTAGAGGTAGGGCGGCCTTCGTTAGCTACCTAGATTCCCAATTGACTGAGTGGATACGGTAGTCACAGAAGTTACTGCTGGTAACCCCCTCCCACCAATGGTAAATCCGTGACCCGTAGTGGCTCGTGCGCCGAGCAGTTAACCCCGCGCCTCGTTGGTTGTTGACCCCACCATCCGCTGATGCCTTCCATAATTCCCCACAATCGACCCTCAAACTTGCCTGACGTGCCTGCCTTCTTGCAACCAACAAAGAACACCGCGAAATATTCCCACGGTGCCCAGCACATGATATATCAACATAGATAGAGCGGACACGATATCTGGACCTGCCGTTTCACGACTGGCGAAAGAGTCGTGCCCTCAGTGCCCAGTACGTTTCTCCATCGCACAACCCCGCAACACACTGCACTAGATCGCGTCGCACTCAGTCTGCCTTTCACTGGCCTCACTAGCTGACCCTTTTTGATTAGAAACCTTGTTGTCTCTAGGAGCTCGATTCAACCAGAATTCCGGACCGCGCTGACCTCTGAGGTCGATTCACCATGGCGAGCACAGTCCCAACAAACCCGACCCCGCAAACGGTCAATACGATTTTGCAAAAGGTCACCGATCCGGATCCTGACTACCGGTTCATGGCCCTCAATGATTTGCTCATCGCCTTCACGAATGCTAAGCACGACTTTCTTCACCACGACTACAACACAGCTTCCCGGACCGTCGATCATGTTGTGCGGGCGTTGGATGATCAGAACGGCGAGGTGCAGAACCAAGCAATCAAATGGTAACGCATCTGCTAGAGCCCCCCCCCCCCCCCCCCCAAAGTGATGCTATGGTCCTGGTGCTAACGCTTTGTCTGAAATTCAGCCTTGGGCCCCTAGTCAAGAAAATCCCGAGCCCACTCGTTGTTCCTTTGATGGAAAAACTCTCGACTATGAAACTCAAGAACTCGGTCGATCACTCAATTCCTGCCATGGCTATGCGAGCTACCGTAGAGGCGCTCCCACGCCCTATTCCTGGAATTGCGCCTTCCAAAGATACAGCTGAGGCATACTCTAGCATCAGCCGTGTCCTCATTCCTCGGTTTGTTGGCCGCCCCAACTCGGCAGGCAAGGCAGGCTCAGGTTTGCTCGAAAACGACCAGGAAATCACTTCTGATTCGGTCGACGTGCTCATCGAGATTGTTCGGTGCTTCGGCCCCATGCTGCACAATGTCGAAATCGAGGCATTGCATGATGCTGTTGTTACGCTGCTAGAGCAGGACAAGGGAAACTCGGCTGTGAAGAAGAGGGCGGTCGTTGCGATTTCTATGCTCGCACATTACCTCCCTGATGACCTCCTTCAAGCCTTCATTAAGCGGGCTGTCGGGGTACTTAGCCACCCGCGTCTGAAGCCCGTAACTCGCCGTCTTTACATAACCATACTGGGGTCGATGGCTCGGTCAATCCCGTACCGCTTCGGCCAACATCTCTCGCAACTAGCGCCATTCGTTCTCGGTGCGCTCGGCGAACAGGAGCTTGAAGCTCAGCTCGAGGATATAAGTGAGGGTGATGAATCTGGACTTGAATTCAACGAAGTTCGAGAGGCAGCTTTGGTTGCTCTGCAAGCGTTCCTGTCATCATGCCCAGCACAAATGCGTACCTACACAGACGCGTCCATTGAGGCCTGCCTTCGTTACCTCAAATTTGATCCCAACTATGCGTTGGATGAGGATGAAGACATGGACGACGAAGAGGAAGACGACGAGATGGAAGAAGATGACGAATTCGAAGCTGACGGTGGTTTCGACGACGACGACGACGCTAGCTGGAAAGTTAGGCGATGTGCGGCAAAAGCTCTCTACACCATCATCTCAACGAGAAGCAGTGGCGACCTTCTGGACAGCGGCGTTCTCTACGGCAAGGTGGCTCCAGCACTGATCAAGAGGTTCGATGAACGCGAAGAGAATGTACGTTTGGAGGTCTTGTCCTCTCTTGCCCTCCTCATTCGAAAGACTGGGGAAGGCATAATTCCTGAATTTTCCATCGACAACACTCAGAGTGAGTATCTGAACCAGCCTCCGCCAAGCCGAAAGCGTAGACGCCAGAGCAGCGGTGGTGGCGCATCGTTTTTTGCAATCGCCATGACCTCGTCCTATCTATCAGGGACTGGACTCACGTCGCCGACCTTGGAAAAAGTCCCTGTCTCAGGTCCGCGTGCCGACCTGGCAGGACTCACTCCCCTTATTGTCAAGGCGGCAGCAAAGTTGCTCAAGGGAAAGCTCATTCCGACTAAGCAAGCCGCTATCAACCTTCTGGACGACATGATATCCGTTCAGAGAGGTGGACTGGCACCGTATTTCGAGCAAATCACAGTCCCGATTATTGACGCCATCAAGCCATCAAGCTCATCTTCAACGTCGGCATCTCTGTCTGGTGGCGGAGTTAGCGCCTCCGCAACGGCCACCACTCTGAGAATCGCCGCACTTCGTCTGACCAGCGATATCGCAAAGCATCATTCCTCGGCGGCACTCCAGCCTTACATTCCCAAAATTGTCGCCGGAGTTGTTGCTGTTGTTCAAGATCGATTCTACAAGATCTCAGCTGAGGCCATTCAAACAGCAGAGGAGGTTATTAAAGCAATCACCCCTCCCCGCGCCAGTCTGACGGCCCAGAAGTTCAAGGGGGAGCTCCAGAAGCTTTACGACGTGGTCATTAACCGTACAGCGGCCAATGACGCGGACGCCGAGGTGCGTCAAAAGTCTATCCATGCTTTGGGAACACTTCTGGCGAGGACGACCGGGGGAGAAGGTGCTTCGCTCCTTTCGCATGACAAACGGAAGGCTGCTCTTGGCTATCTACTGGAACGGCTCAAGAATGAGACCACCAGATTGGCTGCAGTGCGAGCAATCGATAATATTGCTGCGTTATCTTCCAGCGGCGTTGCATTCGAGCCCGAGTGGACTCGCCAAGTTGTGGTTGAGCTTGGGGGCCAACTGCGGAAATCAAATCGTGCCTTGAGAGGCTCAAGTATCATGGCGCTGAAGCACTTGATCCTGTCTCCCGCCACCAAAGGCTCCTTGGATGCGCCAACTATTCTGAGCGTTGAGGCTGCTCTTATACCGGTTATTAAGAATAATGACGCCCAACTTCTTGTCCCAGGACTTCTTGTGCTTGCGCACCTTGTGAAGGAACAGCCCAAGGTTGTCGTGACACAGGAATTTATCGTAGCGCTTTGCATACTACTTCGATCAACGGTTCCGGGATCTGTTCTCGAGTCGCTGATTTGTCTCATAAACGACGTGGGCCTGGCAGGACAAGGCAGGCCGATGATGATAGGTCTGTTGAAGGACGTGGGCGTTAGCGGTGAGCCATCTGTCGTGGGCAGAGTGATCGGCACTCTACTCGTTGCTAGCGGTGACTCGGCCGGAGTTACTATGGATAGCTTCGTTCAAGAGATCAAACACCATGGCACCGACCAAGCCAGAGCAAGTCTTGCTCTTGCCGTACTCGGCGAGGCAGGACTAAAACTCGGTTCTGCATTTCCGCTCTCACCCAATCTCTTCTTGGAATTGTTTACGAACGAGTATGACAAGGTTTCCTTGTCTGCAGCGGCAGCACTTGGCCGAGCTGGAGCAGGAAATGTTTCCGTTTATGTTCCTGTGATCCTCCAATCGATGAAGAGAAAGGGAAGCACGCAGTACCTGCTTCTTCAATCTATCAAGGAGGTCCTCCAACAGGCGGCACTCTCGTCGGTCGACATCAGCCAATACTCGACAGCAATCTGGGATCAAATTCTTGCCGCGGCTGACGTCGAGGACAACAAGGCTGTCTGCGCCGAATGCGTGGGCCGGATGGTTATAATCGACCCGAAGATATATATGCCTAAGCTTGAGGTATGTGTGACCCCGTTTTGTTTGCGTCTATTTCTATTGCTAACAGGATCACAAAGTCACTACTTCGAAACCCGTCGTCTGTCATGAGAGCGATCGCAGTCCAGGCCCTTCGCTATACTCTTCCGGATGAGAACGAGGCATTCGATACTGTTCTCAAAAGCTATTTGGTGAGCATGCTGAAGACCATGCTGAAAGACACCGAGATGGAGATTCGTCGTCATGCCATGTCAACTTTGAACTCGGCGGCGCACAACAAGCCAGAGTTGATTCTCGGTTACCTCAACCAGCTGATGCCATACGTGATGAATGAGACGGTTATCAAG
Source organism: Lasiosphaeriaceae sp. G1095 (assembly GCA_027569635.1). Lineage (NCBI taxonomy): Eukaryota > Fungi > Ascomycota > Sordariomycetes > Sordariales > Lasiosphaeriaceae > Lasiosphaeriaceae sp. G1095. Next base: position 25,523 of record JAPDFK010000425.1, on the reverse strand, counting down.
CCGGAGCTTATCAGGGAGGTGCAGATGGGCCCGTTCAAACATATCATTGATGACGGCTTGGAGGTTCGAAAGGTACATTTCAAAATCCTTCCCCTCCCCCTTCCCCCTGAACAACGTTTTGACTTGGCATTACTTTAGGCGGCATACGAGACTCTGTACGCGCTTATGGAGACTGCTTTCTCACGCGTCAGCATCATTGATCTCTATGACCGGATCGTTGCCGGTCTTTCGGACGACAATGATATCCGGGCCCTTTGCAATTTGATGGTATCAAAGCTTGTATACATTGATTCTGAGGAAACAAGCCGGCGTCTAGACTCGATTGCTGTGGCATTCCGGACCACGCTGTCTCACAAGCTGAAGGACACTGCTGTCAAGCAGGAAATCGAGAAGCAGGACGAAGCAAACAAAGCGGTCTTGCGCGTCACCCTTCTTCTTGGCGAGAAGCTGAAGTCTGCTCTTAACACGAGCGGAGGTGCCAAGGGTGATGCTGTCAATGGCTCCAACCAAGTCTGGACGGCCTACTGGGAGTGGGTGAATAAGGATTTTCACCCCCAGCTTAAGAGTCTCCGCGAGGAAAGCAAGGACTCGAATCAGGTCGCTATCTAATCACTGGCGGACAACACCTCCGCACTACGGAGGTTCACGAATCTGACACTTTGGTGAAGAGCCTTCTTGCGAAATGTGCCTATGAGGACTGCAGCAGGGTGGTGGCTGGCATAAGCGAGTGGATGGGAGAGCAAGTGAGTCGGAGGACGAAAGCTAGACAGAGGGAGAAGATGGGGACTCCGGACCCTCATATTTCAGTCGTGAGAAATATCGAAATAAACATGAGGGGATAGCAGAGGATCGGTGGAGCACAGAGAACGAGCGGAGACTAGACCGGATGGGCAAAAAGGAACGGCGGTGGCTGTTTCTGCTGCCTCGCTATTGAGCGTAGTCGTAATAGAGTTCATCTATTTGCTTTTCCCTCTCACCATGGTCCAGCAGGCTGTGATGCGAGATGGCTCCAAAGGGGCAACAACCTCAAGGAGTGTAAATATTCACAGTGCTTTTACAGTGCGAAAAGATCGATATATTGGGGGGTGCTGGTGAGGGCGGCCAGGCACCCCACACACACATCCTGGAAGGGGTTGCAAGCCACAGTGGGCATTTACGCCGCAATTGTTCAAGGTCGAATGCGTCCATGCATCGTCCTTTGCCAATCTCAAAACTTGGGGTTCGGTGGTGATGAATTAGGCGGCTGGCAGCGAAATCTCTTGATAATTTCGAGAAAATGTCACACTTGGCAGTAGGAAAGCCGGCGGGCGCAAAAGAAGCCGCGGGCCTCCGGTACCCGACAAACGGCAAGACCATCTACCACCGCCCGCTCAATCGCACCAAGACGGCCGAGCTCAGCCAGTCCAGCTTTGCCTATCTGTTCTCCGAGATGGTCACGTACGCGCAAAAAAGAGTGACGGGAATTCAAGAGCTGGAGAAGCGGTGCGTTTGTTTTGATCTTCTTAATCCCCCTTGTTTTTGTCGCCCTCCTTTGCTGAAATGTACGACAACACAAATCTAGACTCAACCTCCAAGGCCACCCCATCGGCCTCAAGCTGCTCGACCTGCTCCTGATCCGCGAACCCGCCCGCTCCCAGGCCCGGCCCCTGAATATTATCTCCCTCCTGCACTTTATCAAGATCAACATCTGGCAGCACCTGTTTGGGCGCCAGGCCGACCGCCTCGAGAAGAGCTCCAACCCGGAGACGCCCGATGAGTACATGATTGTGGACAACGAGCCTCTGGTCAACGCGTACGTTAGTGTCCCCCGCGAGATGAGCCAGCTCAACTGCGCGGCGTTTGTGGCGGGGATCATTGAGGGCGTGTGCGATGGCGCGGCGTTCCCGGCCAGGGTCACGGCGCATAGTGTTGGTGGGAAAGAGGAAGGCGAGATGTGGCCTGGGAAGACGGTTTTCTTGGTCAAGTTCCAACCCGAGGTGCTGGAGAGGGAGACACTGATTGGGGCGAAGGGGTAATATGCTGTCGGCCATGCAAATATGAATGAGTTAAGGAGACTTGGGAGTTTTTCTTTCTTTCTTTCTTTTTTCCAACACCTGGTTTATTTTGGCATTGGTATGGCGTTGAGGGAACGGGCGGGGAGGAGCATGTTGTTGTGATATTTTATTTTTTTGAGTTTACGGGTTCATGATGGGTTTGGTGTCATGGTGGTCAAAGATAGGATGGGCATCGATAGTAGTTACTGAAACGAGAAAGGAATGTGACAGATGCGCGGCGATGTTTCTCTTGCTGTCGAGCAAATACACCTGATGCCTCTAAATGGATATTGCCATGCTCTCAAACGCCAAACAGAATAAAACTAACCCCGTCCCCCCAAATGATATATCCACGCTCAATGGCCAAGTCTTATGGGTTAAGGCTAACCCAGACAAAGTATGGAGGCCCTCCCAAACTCCAAGCAATACTCGCCATTTCCCCCAGAGAAAGCAGAACCAAACAAAACATTCCCCTCTTGCATCTTTCACCGTGGCATCCCCTTGTAGTCCCTGCCAGCCCCAGCTCCTCGGCGCCTCGACTGCCCGGACCGGCCGCCGCGACCCTTCAACGACGGGCCCTGACGCATCAGGTCGGCCAATCCCAGATCCTTCCACGCGGGCTCGCGGCTTTTCTGCGTGGCCTTTTGGATGCCAAACGCCGCGTGCTGGTCCGGCACCACGTCGTCCTCGTCCTCCGGGTTGATGGGCTGCAGGTGCGGCGGCACGTAGATGTCGTCGGCGGGGAGCTTGTCCTTGCAAAAGTCCTCGAAGAGGTCGGCGTCGCGCGCCTGCTGCATGTGCACGTACGTGTAGGTTGCGTCTTTGTTCTGGATGATATATACATATATATATATTAGAATTTTTGCCTATTGTTGGGGGTAGGGGGTAGGGGAGTGTGGTTACTAACCATTATGGTGGAAATTGGAGCGTGTTCGAAGAATGTCTTTTCGTCGATCGACTTGGGCCTCGATGTTGCTCCTTTGCTTGATGCACCAGCGTTGGAGGACGCGATGTGTCGCGCGCCATATTTCCAAGTGGGGGCGGGGACAGTGATGTCAAGCTGCCTTCCCCTTGTCCTTTGGGGTTAGGGTTTGCCAGAGCTCTTTTCCCATGTAAGTTGATATCGCCAACTCTTTGGCTCTTGCTCTTTCTTTTGGATTTAAATAAAAAATGGGGGTTTTTTTTTGGGGCCAAAGCAGAAACGAGTCCCAAGGGTTGTTACCCAGCTGCAATACTCAAGCTCAACAACTTCCGTTGTTACCGCAGTCTGCAAAGGTGATAAGATGTCGCCGGTGAGGGGTGGTGGGGGCTATGAGGTTGAAGTCCTCCAGCTTTACCAGGCTTCAACGCCAGTCTGCTTTGGCGAGGCTCTGCCAATGTCATACCTTTTTTCCTTCCTTTCTTCCACCGCTTTGATCCAAACATATTCGCAGCACTGATCGGATGAACATCTACCTGGACTTACCACCTGACCTCCCCTGAGTCGTCTTGACAATGGCGCCCACGTACAATGCCGGCACCAAGAGAAACTTCAGTTCTCCGAAAGCGCTGCCTTTCGGTCAACTCAGCCCAAACTGGGCCGAGCCTGTCGACACCCCCTCTCGCCAGCAGAGCCGTCCGCAACCAAGAGAGCGCCATGATTTTGGGGTCGCTATCATGTGTGCCCTGCCTTTGGAGGCAAGTGCTGTGGTCGCATTGTTTGATGAGCAATGAGATATCATGGCCTATGGCAAGGCTCCAGGAGATACAAACACGTACTCGGCTGGTGTGATCGACCTCCACGATTGTTCTGGTGCACATGCCCAGCATGGGAAAGGTTGCTGCCACCACCGCCGCAGCAAGCCTCCGTGCCAGCTTTCCGGGGATCAAGCTTGCTTTGATGGTCGGCATATGCGGCGCCGCGCCCTTTTCTTCCATATCGGGGAGGAAGGCTTCTGGCGAGATCCGTCTTTGGCGACGTCGTCATCAGCGAAGGCATTGTTCAATATGATCTTGGGAGGCGACTCCCCAACAACAACTTCATGCGAAAGGACACGCCCCGGAATAACTCGGCGAGGACTAGCTACAAGGTCCGAGCCGTCCTGACTAAGTTGCGTACAGAACAGAGTGGACAGTGGCTGGAGAACGACATTTCTGAAAGTCTTCATCTCTTACAGCAGCAACTTGGACAGACAGCAGCTTTTCCTGGGCGGACGCATGATAAACTCTTCAAGCCGACGCATTTTCACAAGCACCACAAGCCTCAAATTGTGCGACATGTACTGACGGCAGAGGTGAAGACGTATGTGATGAGGCCTTTGAGATGAGCTGCGAGGACCTCGGATGCGATGAACAAGAGCTGATACCTCGCATCAGGCCGACGCAGACAACTGCGCCCCTTGCGCATTTCGGGCTCATAGCGTCTGGAGATACCGTGATGAGATGTGGGCAGGATCGGGATGAGATTGTCGTTCGAGACAACGTCATCGCATTTGAGATGGAGGGCGCCGGCATGTGGGAGATGTTCCCTGCTTCCTTGATCATTAATAGTGCTTGCGACTATGCAGATAGTCACAAAAACAAGAGATAGCAAGGTTATGCGGCTGCCGTTGCCGCGGCCACGGCCTCAACTTTCTTGAAGATGTGGACACCGAGTCCACCCTATAACAGAGCCGAGGAAATGAAAACGCCTAACAGTAAAACTGAGGAGATGACGACGCCGGATATTAGCGCCGCGGAGTTGAGGCAGGCCTCGGAGGAAATAAAGCTTTTGGACAAGTTCAAGAAGTCACCATACCGAGACAGGAAGGATCGAAATCCACATAGGGTCCAAGGGACGTGTGAATGGTTTGTCGAGCACCGGCTTTTTCGAGACTGGCGACAGAGCAAGTCAAGAGCCCTGTGGGTGTCTGCGGATCCAGGTTGTGGAAAGTCGGTTCTTGCGAAGCACTTGATTGACAGCATCATTCCGAGCACCAAAAGGCGGACGACATGCTACTTCTTCAAGGACGACTTTGAGGACCAGAGAAGTATCGTTACAGTTCTCTGTTGTATCCTGCACCCGATTTTCCAACAGAAACCCATTCTCTTGTCGAAAGCAATCCGTGCCCAGCTCGATGCCGATGACGAAAAGTTCACTAGCTCATTTAGCGAGCTTTGGGATACCCTTCTTAGTGTGGCAGAAGACGACAACGCAGGCGAGATTCTTTGTATTATCGACGCCATTGACGAATGTGAAGTGCACGGGAGTGCTCAGCTCGCCAAAGCACTATGCAGTTTCTACCGCACTCGCAGGAGCTCAAATCTAATTTCTCTCTTAACGAGCCGGCCCTTCAGCAGAATTCGACAGGGTTTCCAATTACCAGACATCCCAGAGCTAGCCGTCGTTCATCTCAGTGGAGAAAGCGAGGCTGAAATGGAGAAGATTACAAAGGAGATCGATATCTTCATCAAAGCCAGAGTCGAAGGTGTCGGGGTACGACTGAAGCTTGGGCCAGATTACAAAGAGCTTCTTCTCCGCGAGCTTCTACGTGTCCCGAACAGGACATATCTCTAGGTTCATCTTACCCTGGATCATATCGAACACCACGATGATATCAACAAAAAGGGGATAGTCCAGGCCACTTCTCAGCTTCCACAAACAGTCGACGAGGCGTACGATAGGATTCTCGCCACAAGTCGCGATTCCAGAGAGGCCAAGAAGATCCTACATATCGTTGTAGCAGCGGCACGGACTTTGACTCTGAGAGAATGGGCTTTGCTTTAGCTCTTCGAGGGCATCATCGGTCCTCCGGCGACGTCTAACTCCAACATGATGATCGGCTTAGTGAAAATGTGCGAAACATATGTGGGCTGTTCATAACGATCATCGACGCCAGGGTCTATCTGCTTCCCCAAACTGCCAAGGAATTTTTGGTTAATGATGAGCCAAACGAGGCTTTGCGTTGTCTCCCCAGAAAACTCAAATGGAAACACTCCCTAGAGTCGCAAGAGTCTCACCGAATCCCTGCCGAAATCTGCATTTGGCATCTGCTATTTGACGAATTCGAGAGTAGCCCTCTCGGCAGATACCAGAAGCTGTCCCAGTACACCGAAAACCATATATTCTTGGGCTACTCTGCCAGCCATTGGGTTGAACATCTTCATGGATCAGATGTCAAGGTTGCACATTCAGCGAGACCACAGATGCTGGACATATGCAACGCAAACTCGTCCCGTTTCCTGACTTGGTTCAGGATTTACTGAGGAAATGTACACGCGAGTGAAGAGTTTCCCAGTGGGTTCACTACACTCATGGCTGTCTCGTATTTTGGGCTGGCAATGGCGGTGAAGAAGCTCCTGCTGAAGATGGATCCCCCCGACTCCGACCTAAACGCTACGGAAAGTACACACGGCCGATCAGCACTGTCCTGGGCTGCAGGAAATGGCTTTGACCTCGTGGTGGACTTACTGGACAAAGGCGCTGGCAATATGCTGGAAAGGACTCTGATGGTTTGGAAACGGGCCAGGGTCAACACGCTGGATAAATACGGACGAACACCGTTGACATATGATGTCTGGAATGGGAATGTCGCAGTCATGAAATCTCTCCTGAAGGCAGGCGCCCGAGCTGATTTAAAGGATAGGATTGGAGGAACGCCACTTTCGTACGCCGTCTTTAAGGGACAGACAGCAAGAAGTTATCAATCTACTCGTCAGGAAAGGGACAAGAACCGGTGACCCGGAAAACGGAACCAAGCGTCTCCTCTTTTCTGCCGCGAGGGGCGGCTCGGAGCCTGTCATCAAGTTCCTCCTCGATAAGGGCGTCGACATTGATTCAAGGGATATGCGTGGGCGAACAGCTTTGTCATGGGCCGCATACGACGGACATGAGACAGTCGTCGAGCTTCTTCTTGAAAAGGGTGCTGAAATTAGTGCATACAATAGCGGTGACCATACCCCATTGCCCTTGGCTGCTTAAAGAGGGAGAACAGGCATCCTCAAACTTCTGCTTGAAAAAGGTCCAAAGATCGAACCAAGGGATGCATATGGCTGTATACAATTGTCAAAGGCCGCCGAAGAAGGGCACGAAGAAGTCGTCCGACTCCTCGAAAATGGTGTCGATATTGAGTCAAACCCTACCCATTGGGGCCAAACACCACTCATGCTCACTGCTGCCAAAGGGCAGTTTTTTATGGTCCAGCTTTTACTCAACAACGAGGCCGATATCGAGTCTCGAGACAAATTTGGAACAACGGTGTTGTCCTATGCCGCTTCCGCAGGAGAGCCATTTATCATCCAAGTCCTTCTACAAAAGGGTGCCATCATCGAAGCAAAGAATCACGAGTGTAGAACGGCATTGTCCTGGGCCGCCGGGGCAGGGGAAGGGTTCACCGTCAAAGTGCTGCTTGACAACGGCGCCGAGATTGATTCGAGAGACGATACGAACCGGACACCATTGTCATTGGCTGCCACTGGCTTCATTGACTCGGAAGTTAAAATGGGAGACAAACGAGTAGACTACATCTCTACTGCCGTAGTTTTGCTTAAGAGGGGTGCCGACATTGAAACAAAAGACGATTCTGAGCGGACGCCATTGTCATGGGCTGCCGGGGCTGGGATGGAAGATGTGACTCTTTGTTTGCTCAACCGCGGCGCCCAGGTTGACTCGAGAGATGCTACAGGTGCAACACCACTGTTCTGGGCCACCAAAGGAGGACACACGTCTATTGTCAAACTCTTGCTTGATAAAGGCGCCAACGCGGAATTAAGGAACAAGGATGATGGGACGGCCTTGATGTGTGCTAATGTGTATTCCTACGCAACTATTCATCTTCTGGGAGTTAGGGTGCTTGGGCATATGACTAATAATTAGTTCTAGTCACCAAGGTCACGCTTGCTAAGCTACATCAGCTCGATGTCGAACCAAATATGGCGCACGAGCTGCTCCCTATGCCGAATGATGAAGATGCGTTCGAATCAATCTACCTAGGCAAAACACTCGCAGCTCCAGCAAATGGAAGTTTTGCTTCTTTATAAAGACCTACCATTCCATACTGACAGCTGCGATAGAAGACCAGCTAGGATACTTCAGCTCTGTATTTGTAGTTTCTTCTGAAACCATAATGCGAGTCTCGGTTGGCAGAGACCTGGATCCTATAACCTGGTAAATCATATTCCTTATAGTTACATAGATGATAGACCTAACACTTTCGAGTTGAACTTATACCTAATTATATGGTCATGTGGTAGCGCGCAGCCTTACAGCTTCAAGTCACGGTCTCGACCCCGCCTTCATCAGTGGCAGAAGTAGTGACTCGGACCCTCCTCCTCCTCCATCATGATCATCATGATCATCATCATTACCATTATCATCATCGGTGCTCTTCCAACAATCCCTTTTTTCAACTAGTCCACGTTTCAGGTCCTACTATTAAAGACAATCATGGCGGATAAGCAGCTCGAATTATCTAGCCTCGAGGAGTAGCTGTGTCCAACTTGCCGGTGGCTGATAGATTGGACTAGGCGCGGAATGCCTATCTCTTTCCTAGCGTTGCCGACTTGCTCAGCGACAAGGGATTCGTTCATTCGTATTTCCGGGTTGATTCCCAGTGCAACCTCTGCCAACTCTTACGAAAGCTGGCGGGTCCATGGTGGCCGAAGGAGGAGCTCGTGCTTGATGCATTTGCCGACAAAGGTTGTTAGTGGTCTCCCTGCCTAGCTAGGATGCGCTGACAAGTTGGCTCTCCCAGATGATGCTGCAGCAAAGTACATCACAGACCGCCCAACAATTACAGATGCTACTTGTGAGGCGGTGATATCGTGGGCAAGATCCAAAATCAAGCATGACACAGTCAGCCGTCCAAGCAAGCCCTTGCTGCCCACCCGCACCATCGCAGTAGGGGCGCCCAACGATGCGGCGTTGAGGCTACACGAGGCTCAAGCAAACGAGAGAGAGGATTATGCGACATTTAGCTGCTGCTGGGGGGTGGAGACACAATTTTCGGCGACTGAAGCCAACATCCGTGACCTTGTCGACCATGGGTTCAAGCTAGAGAGTCTATCACAAACTGTCAGAGATGCCGTCGAGACTACCCGATCCCTGGGCCTGCAGTGCCTCTGGGTCGACGCACTATGCATCATCCAAGGCGGATTTCTCGACAAAGAGCGAGAGATCAAGATGATGGGAGACATCTACAAGAACGCTACGGTGACTATTGCCGCACATTAAGCCAGCGCCGCTAGTCTACTCAGGGGTTCCTAAGGATACCGCGCCCGAGCCGAAAGTCTTGCAGAATCCCCTTCCCTCTCGGAGGCGACAGCGAGCAGGGCAAGATTTCACTATTCGTCCGGGAGGAAGAATTCGACATTAGCGATTTGCCGTTAGGCCGCCGAGGATAGGCGTTTCAAGAGCTATTACTATCTCCTCGCATTCTTTTATACTCGCACGACAAGCTCTTTTGGTACTGCCCCAGTACGGGACTGGAGACACTGGCCAAAACCAAGGTTCGGTACTGAAACAATATCAGAGTCATTGTATCCCTACCTATAGATGACGGGATGGTGTGGGAGGTTGTAGACTTGCGGGCACAGGAGATGATATCGGCAGCGACACCACCGCGAGCCATAACGGACCATGACTTGACTCTGGACAAGATGAGAGAAAACAAGGAACGAAGGGATCAGTACCGGCACCAGTGCAAGACATGGGCATCCATCTTGACCGAGTACACGTCTCGCAAACTCACTGACCCGGAAGATCGGCTTCGAGCCCTGACAGGAGTGGCCAATCACCTACAGCAAAAATGGGAGAAATCCGAATACATTTACGGACTTTGGCGCAATGCTTTACTGGATCTCCTACATTGGACGGTCGTCGGACCACAACGGGGCAATCGCTCAGGAAGGGCCCCAACCTGGTCCTGGGCCTCGGTCGACGGTGCCGTTATATACAGCTCGAATTTGAAGCTAGCTTGGGATTCCACCTGTGAGATTAGATTCATCGACACCAGGCCCAATCAGCTTCATCGTGGCAATGACGATGCCCCAGAAACAGACCTTGCTTCTTCCGGGCATAGCTTGAGTAGCAGGAGCAGTTGGAATACTAATTATAAGTAGTAGTAGTAGCGGTAGCGGCAGCGGCAGCGGCAGCGGCAGCGGCAGCGGCAGTTCAAGTTGGGCAGCCCAGCCCTCACGACTACACGGCGCCGTCACAGACACGACTACGGCGAGGAATACCGACACCAGGCCAACGTATGGGGCCAGCATGGTGGCAATAAACTTGCAGAAGCACGCCACGCCCCATTCAGGCAGTTGGATACTCTGCATCGAGGGTAGAATCGCACCATACTTCAACTTCGACAAGACGGCAGCGAGTCGTGGTGTGTGCGTATACCCCTTGATTTTTTGCACTCCCGAATGACCCGCATCGTCGTCTTGCTCTTGACAACAAGTGGGCCTGTTTTTCGGCGTATGGAGGCTCTAGAGACGGTTCTCCTTCTTCGACAGGTGAGAAAAAATGTCTGTAGTCGCGAGGGGATGGCGTCCTGCCACTGAGAACATGGGAGATGGCAAAGTTTGTGGGGACGACGGGAAAAGCAAGTGATTCTTTTAAGATAGCCAAGCAGTTCATCTTTTTTCGTACCATTGAACTATAAGAGGGGGGGGGGGGAAGGTAGTTCGGTGGGTTCTTGAGTCTCTGGCACTTGGCGATGGCAAGGTACGCGATACTGCAGCCACGACGTCCAAAAACCCCAGCAAAAACAGAAACCCATTTTTTGCAACGTCTCAATGAGCTGTAAAATTTGGTGAGGCTCGGATGAGTAATATTTCTCTGGCAAGCCGTTTTAGATTCCTTTCACTCAATAATATCTTCTTCCCCCTTTAATTACCGCAACCACGTCTCTTAGTCTTACCGCCGTATCTGTGACGGCAACTGGCGTGGTGCCGCCAACGTATATAACCAACATCGAGGTCACAATGTGATTCCGAGACTTGTGATTCTCGACATCCTTTCGAAAAGTTGGCGCAATTGGCGTCACGGCGTAAGTAAGTCAGTTGTTCCAGCCGTCACAAATGTGACGTTACTGGCGCGGTGCCACCAAGGTATATATTCACTTACATCGAGATTGTAAATCGTGGAGTGGTGATTTTCGACACCTATTTGGAAGGTTGGTGCAAATAGAGTGCAAGTCAGTTGTTCCAGCCGTCACATTTGTGACGCCACTGGCTGTGCTACCAAGGCAAGTTATTACATGTTGCATCACGCATCCATTGCCCCCCGGTCACCCACACCACCCCTCGCCGCTTTACTCAGGGCAACTCAGGCGCTACTCAGGTCGTGATCAGGGAAGCGATCCAAAATGGTATAAGCAGGTGGGTAGTGAGAATGAAAATGTCAACTTTTTGTGAGGGGCCAGTTTTGGGCACTATTCTAGGGTCTCGAAAGGGAGCTCTCTTCCCAAATCATAGGGACTGAGTGGACTCAGATCCTGGGCCTGGCCGCATAATTGGACTCCATCAGAGCTGATGTCATTCACGAAACATGGCGGCAGCTCCATTTCATCATTGTCCTCAATATCCCCTGTTACGATCTCCACGACAGGGCCGAGCCCACCCTCGTGTGAGGCCTGGGACGGCGCCTTCCCCAACGTCTCGGACAAGCCCACCTTCCTCTTTACGAATCTTTAAGCAATCTTCCCCCGTTGGCCTTTCCCCCAGAGCGAACCGGACTGGCATTTAAGCCCAAGGACTCTTGGCTCCTGTCAAAAACAGCCCAAGTGGTACAATGGTCATTGCCAATGATGAGACAAACAAACTTGTTACGATCTAACACATCGTGCGAGTTCGATCCACGCATTAGCCGCTTTGGAATAATATTCCAGGGTCTCTCAGAGACTCACCTGGCTATTATTAGTACCAAGTCTGTCGGCCCCTGTAGAGAGGATCAGATAAATGATGAGGAAAAAAATAGTTCTGAGGCATTGTCCTTTTTTGGTTAACATTCCCTTGTGATCGATGTTTTTTTTAACGCACTATAGATCAAGAAATTTGGGTTGATACTCACACCTTGCTTGAGATGAGAAAAATGATGATGGGGGGAAAAAAAGGAAAAAAAGAAAAGGGGGGGGAGGAGTGCTTCGAATTTATACTGCTGGCCCAATGCAGAAGCTTGTTGCTTTGCTTTCTGCGAAGAGCGGGATACCGAAAATGAGCAAAACTTTCTTGTTCTTAAAGCCGCAAAACCCATGGTTAGACGGGAAGCTGGTAGCTGTCGCGGCATGGAAAAGGCAAGCTGTCCGCGGCATAGCTTTCGTTATATCCAGATAATATATTACTTCCATATGTTGCAATATTGACCACAAATTTTGACCGATAACCCCCCCCCCCAGCGCTCCAATTTCCAGACCAGTCGCCACAGCCACCTCCCCCCAGCCACGTAGTGATGTCCATGGCTCCCATTTGCATCTGCCCGTAAGAAAAGAAGGGAAAAAAAGAGATATCAAACCCCGAGATGCACCATCTACAGATGCAACCCATCCATCCCTCATCTGCAAATACACTTGCTCCGTCGTCCACTCTAGAATGGCAATCTTTCGCAAGAGTCGGCAGAGATTGCACTGGTCATTTTTTCCAGAAATATGGATAAACGAAGGAACAAAGTCAACTTCACCAGGAAAGAGGCCAACCTAATTAATTACCTTGAAACATTCCACGCCTTGCCTACCAGCCTCTGGCAACTGTGACGCAATTTGTTTCTCAAATTTACTGAACCCAAAATGCGGCCGCGCACCCCGTCCTGAGCTGCAGACAAATCCACGTTGAACTTGGTCACTGTTTTGGCAATCTCATGGCAGTTGAAATAGATTCATTCTGGGATTCACTGATATCTGGCGGCATCTGACATCCCTATCCCCGAGCCTACAAAATCTCTAATATCTATGTAGGAATCTCGATTCTTTTCCTCTTCTGTATTTGGCTCCATTGCCCTCGAGAGCGAAGCCTCGGCCCTGTGGCACGTACTCAGATGGCCAAGTCCGATTCGCTTCGACGGAATTTCTTCTTGGGGCCCTGTCCAGCCGGCCAAGGGTGCTGATGCAGCTTCATGACCCAATCGCTGGTTTCGTAGAGACCATAACAATTTTTCTCTACAACGCACATGTTGAAGAGGAAGGCAGTGGCTTTGAATGCTACATCCGCCTCGTTGATGCTGACGGCCTTGTCGTCGTAGCTGTTGAACAAGACAATTCCGCAGGTGCCTGATATGAAATATCTGCGCTCGTCCGCAGCAAGGTGAATGGATCCGTCACGTCTGAGCTCTATGGAATGGAAGTACGTGGTTAGCTCTGTTACGCATAAGTGAGTAGTATGGGCAGATGTTTTCTTACCGCTGATTTGGTCGATAACCAGATGGCAGTCGACAGGACTCGGCGGATCCCCGCCAACCCCAAGGCCTTCAAAGGAATCAAAGCAGAAGTATCCCTCTTGGTAAGAGGTTGGGATCAGCTCTGCGCCGTTGGGCAAGGGCGGAATGTCTCGTGTCGCCACTTAATGGCCCTCCTTCGACGTCGAAATGGCGCTTCGTTTCGGAGAGCTCCCTGATGGGAAAAAGTGGGCGTTAAGGTCCGGGTCCCACCAGTCTCCATAGACCTTGTCGCCGCGGATGCAATTGAACCAGACAGAGTAATCGATGTCAACCAACAGCCGTGCCTCGTTGGCCACGAAGGGCGTGTCATGAATGTTGCACAACGACGCAGCACAGGTGCCGTTTTGGAAGTCCTTGCACTCCTTCGGGGCGAAGGGAATGAGATTCACATCAAAAGGGGTGAAGTCTAAAACATGTATTGTTAGTCTTGTTTCTACTGACACTACATATGGGGAGGCGGCGCACTTACTGCGAATCTGGACAATGATTGCATGGCAGTCGTCCATGTTCGACGGCTCCGTAAAATTGACACAGTTGTAGCCCACACCCGAATTGCCACCGCGGGCAATGGTGGTAGCGGGGTTGATAGGATTGCAGAGGGCACCCTGTAGCAAGGCACCCAAGAGAGAGACGAAGATAATGAGCAGAAGCATGGCGAGCTAGTATGACGGTGATAGTTGGCGTTAATGCAGGCAATGACACGTTTGAAGTGTGTGATGAAGAGAAAAAGAATCAGATTTGCAGAAAGGGTGTTGAATTGGGTCTTTAAGTACTTGGAGGATGTGGTTCAAGTGCCAAACAGGAGAGACGATTCAGCAGAGAGGAAGCTGAACAACGAATCGAGAATACCGGGGACCCGGAATTGTTGATTAAAGGAGCCCTATGGAGCTGAGGACCTTTGGTGAGTTAGCCATTTTAAATGTCGAGACGGAAAGGGGACCAGTGGATGGTACCTGCCTCACTTAGCAAGGGAAGAGGGGGACGGCAAGGGTGTGTTGCGAACTGGCGAGACGTGCTTTCCAGATCAACGGCTTTGATGACATCATATCAGTATGACTCCCCATGACTGTCTGTTCTTGCCAGTTTTCAACATTGTCTTGCCGAGCCTGCTCCCCCTTAGGTCACGTATGTGGGTACCTTGAAGTTGACGATGTGGAAAGGGGAAATTAATGATATGCCAGTGAATTTTTGCGCAGGACTGAATTCAATGCCTCCCTAGGTATTCACAGACACCTCAAATGATGTTAATTGGGATCAGGAGTGCTCCACTGTATATGATGACAAAGTATAATTACAGATCACGCTTTCTGAGTTTTTAGTTAGACATTGTTTGGTGGTTGTGCTTTGCTCATATTGAGACGAGACTATGGAGTCATCGAAGATATCAAAACGCTCATCTAAGCCCCCATCAATATTCCAATATCTAGCAACTTCTGAGCAGAACGTGCGAGGGGAGGTCTGATCATGACCACATTTATGATTTAGGCCTTCTTTCAGCTGTTGTGTGACCTATGGTGCATCATCTTGTAAGTCTCGGAAACAATTTGTCCTGGAACCAAAGATCCAACTACAGGTTATACCACAAGGCAAACGGCGCAAGATCTAACTGCAGTACTTCGAATAATATCAAGCTAAAGCACGATGTGCATGACGCGCGCACAGTACCCTCGATACTAGACAGTGGACTTGCAGCTCGTGTGGGACAAAGAATAATTGGATAATTAAGAAGACAAATACCACCGACATAGACTTGCCCCTTTTGACTTGAAATCAATCGAGAGGCAGAAGCCTGCCGCAATAGCGGGAAATTGCTAGTTGGTACTATGAGCTACGTCTCATTATGTTGACCGTGAAAGCTGCCAGATTGGAATTCGTTGAATGGGGCTTCGCCTCAGCCCGTGCGAAGTCTCCGCAAGAACCTGCATTCACTTCTTTAGCATTAAATCCGAAACTGATGCGATGCTGCTTTTGTTGCAGCGGCTTGTGTGACGGTAATTAAAACAGAGTGATCACGGGAAGTGAAGCCCGAGATTCAGATAACTTGTAGCTTGCCAAATCAGCACGGTTTAGACCACCTACTGCAATGGTCTCTCAATGTAATTATATCCTATGTAGGCAGTTTGGGAAATCCTGAGAGTTTGAATGGCCCCCGTCCATAATCTCACGCCCACTTGAGTCATTTCTGTCCAAACATGAGTTGCAGTTGGCAGCCCACAGAGAGGATAAAGTAGTATCCACGAGGCGAGAATGCTCATGTATGTGCGCACGCGACACGGGACACAGAAAAGGCAGGCGGCGAGATAAAGTGACCGAGGTGGTTGTACCCTAATATAAAGGAGACGACAAACTGCGGAGCTAAAACCCAGTTTTTGTTCGTCTCTTCTTATTACCCCAAAACGTCAGGTTGCATTTGCTTGCTAGCACATGGCAGCATGCAGGCAGGACTGGAGGCAAGCAAGCCGCCAGCAACGGGAGAGCCGTCAAAGGAGCTGTATGACAAGGGGCAACAGTAGTTGAAAAAAGCACTGAAGTTTGAAAAAAAGAAGAAAAAAACAGTCCGAACATGGTAGGCCAGGTGTGTCGACAATACATCACCCTGCGTTACAGGCACAGATGTGATCTATCCACTGGACGATGACCACGCAGGCCAGGACTTTTCTGACGGGTGACAGTGTGAGAGGCCGATGAAGTACGAGGACCACAAACACCACGGCGACAGTGCAAAATGAAGATGTGCGTATCCTGAAGAGAAAAAAAAAAGGGGGGGGGGGGGGGGGTGAAGAGGCATTTCCTGGTCTCGTCACTCCATGCTGGTGGTTGACTCGTGATTGAACCTCCGTCTGTCTTGGACTGAAAAACTCTAAGGTGCTCGGGGACCGCGACATAAGAGAACACAATGAGGGAACCGGGTTTTATAAAACCAGGAGAGACAGAAGAGTGGAGAGGCAAAAGTCCTGGTGGGAGACATTCTAGACTTTCTCAGAATTTTGTCCAGTGGAGAGGCACCATCACCCCGCAGTCTGGAAAGGAGGGGACGACCAGCCTGATTAGGAATTAGTACCAAGATGGACCAAGATGGTGTCCAGGTGATGAGCCGGCTGTGCAGGTCAAGTGGGGGGATTGGAAGAGGGGCTGACCAGCTGGACAGGGTCGGGAGTTCCCGTCTGACCGTGAAGCGTGATTGGCAAAGTGAATGAATGGCCTTGTGTGCCAAGCGCAAGAAGGAAAGAGGAAAGATTTTTGTTTGGCTGCGTACCTCTATACTGTGTAATTCTGCAATCGAGCGACTTTGTTCCCTCGCGCCGAGTTGGCAGGCATGACATAGGTCCCCGAAACCTGGCTTGGTTCACACTTATTAGCTATTCATGCTATAAGCCGCTCCACGCACCCGCCCGTCATTCATTCATTTATCTTTTGCGTCTCTCGTTTTGACGGAGCGGGTGAGGCGTCGGTTGGACGCCGATTTTCCGAAATTGCTGGGCTGTTTTTGCTGGATTGGCGTGAAACGGTTCTGGAGAAACCAACCAAGACATGATCATCAGATGATGATTGCGCCTTCTCGATGGGGAGATGATACGTTCTTGTCGGACCTTTTCTCCTGTCGCTCGCTCTTACGCGTCCTTCCGTACTTGTCCAGGCTGGCGGGGACACCCTTGGGAACCTATGGAAGTGAGGTGGAGCCATGACCAAAAGTCCAAACTTTGACTCCCTGAGAATGGACCTGCATAAGGGCACAAAAGGCTCAAACTTCATTCATTGTGCACGTGTGTGGGGTGGTGTGGCGGGAAGTTGGAACTGGAACTGGATCTCGGGCGGCCAAGCCAAGCCGAACCAAACCAAACCAAACTTACCATGCTGCAAGAACACGGCGGGGCGGGCTGGGTGGCAGCGATGCCGGGCCATGGCCTTCCTTCATCCATGAGAGAAGGTGATACCAGGTAGGTATTCATCGTCGCACCGCACTGTCGGCGAGGCGAAAGTAAACTCTCGCAGCGCACCTTGCTGCATTTCGAGATGCGCTGCGTCGCTTGCCACAAACAGCGCCGGATCTATATCTGTGCTGCGTAATTGGCAAGGAGGTGGCCAGAGAGAGGCTTGCTGCGAGATAGGGAACCTTGCTCCGTGCCCACTGAGTGCACGCAGTTTGCCGCATGGCGATGGCGTTGCGTGCTTCTCGTCGCCAGAATTCACCGCTAAACCGCCACAATATGTAATACTGGTCTGTTTTCAGAGAACCAACACTGTCGCCGTGTAACTGCAGCCTGCATTGGCGATAGGGAACTAGCAGCTATCGATTGGCCGAATCCGGTGGCCAGCCTTGCCAGCCTCATAATATTGATCAATCGTGTCATGGATGCCTCCGGACAATGCTCTCTCCTCTAACACGTTGCATTCGATGATGGTGACCTGTGGTGTTTTTTGTTTTTGTCGCTGCGCTGCGCTGGTCGATTCTGTCTCGGAGCTCTTGGTCGCGACTTTGGGCCTTTGGTGCTTCTTTGGTCTGTCGTGCTTGCTGCGCTGCTTGTGGTCCTTGGTTTGGGCCTCTTTGGCCATTTTCACCACCTGGAGCTTGCGTCTCTCTGGAGGGAGTGGATCCGGTTCGATCCTCAGAACTGCAGATGTGGCGGCTGCATTCCCGCCAATCAGACGGCCGGTGGGAGGCCCAGAATGGAAATGGCTACGCTAGCGGCAAGCTAACCGCAAGTTGCAGGTGCCAGCGAATGGGGTCTTGGCCCATGTCAAGCACCCGCTGCCCGACCTTTTCCCACACAGATTGACATTGCAGCTCAGTGGGTGGGGAGATCTCCAGGCCTGGAAGTACGTACCCGTACCTTGGAGGTACCTCCCCCCAGCAAAACACGGTCCATTCATTTCCCACACTCCTCCTTGGGCAATTATTACCACCTCCATTCCTGACCACTTCCCGCCCTGATTCCGATTTCAATTCTCTCTTTCGCCGCACTGCGGCAACGGACAATTCCTTAAACCCACGATTTTCCCGTGCTTGACCTAACCCTCACAATCGCATTGAAAAAGGGCGTCTAGGTCTGTCTGTAACTGCTGCTGCTGCTTCCCCCATTCTTCTACATCCTTCCTATGCTCAGTTGTCCGTCTATGGGTGCGTGACGACTCACACACGGACCGAGCCCGCTCAATCTCCTGCTGGGAAGGGGTGCCCACGGGCCTCGTCTTTGCATTTCGACATAACCCAACGTCTTTCCCTTCGTTCTCCTTTCCCTCCCTGTGGTTTCCCGTGAATTGAGGCGCCCACGCTCTCTCTACCATCACAGCTCTTGCTGGTTAGTCTTCCTGCTCCGCTTTTTGCCTTGTAGGCGCTGCCAGGGCCTGCCACAAACATCGTCATCCCTTCCTTCGCTGGACCCCCGCCGAACTCGTTGTTGCTTCGTGCAACTGCTTCATGCCTCAGCTTGGCTGATCGGGTGGCTAACTTGTCCCAGGTCGCCGACAAGAGGGTCCCATAGCCAATATATCCCACGACGCCCGCACCCCTCGCCTCGATATCGAATCTTAGACCAGTTTTCGACGAGACCATATACTTACGCATCCAGCCATTACATTCCACCCGATTCTTGAACCAATCCCCACCCCCCACCATGGCGTCCACCACCACAACCTGCGAGACGCTGGACAAGCAGGGCTTGACAGTCGAAACCAAAAAGACTCGCCTAGCTGAGAACCCCTCGCAAGACCCGTTCGCCTCGGACGCATACACGCCTTTGGCTGAGAAGCACAGCAATCTCCCGCGGCCTTCGGACGTGTCCACACCCGCCAGCTCCCGTCATGCCAACCCATTCGACACCGACATCGAAGCCATCATCACCACCAGCGACCAGAGGGACAGGAAATCCGCCGAATGCACAAGAGGGGGCAGCGACTGCCAGGTCTGGCCCGGCAAAGACCACTGGCGCCGGAAGGCCAAGGCTGCCAAGATGAGCCGCCATAACTGCAACTGCCTCTCGCGTCTCAGCAAGCGCAACCGCATCATCGTCAAGGTTTTGATCGGTTTACTCATTGTTGGGATTGCCCTGGGCGTGGGCCTCGGAGTCAGCAGACATCTCCACGCGCCCGTCTGGCGCAGCGAAACCCAGAACTAAACACACCTCGAGGCGATGACATGTGTGCTTCATGACACAGTCTTCCAACGAAATTCCCTTTGTCCGCCACCACTGCTTCCATTGCGGCACAAATATGCTATATTTGTGCCACGGAACAGCTCATGGATCCAGCGTCTCCCAGGGATTTGCATCACATACAGTATAGTATGGTTCCGCCACGAGGACGCCAGACTTTGCACCCTCATCTACCCAATTCTTTTCTCTTTGTGTATATTTTTTTTTACTTTCTTTCGGAAGATGACCTATTGAGGTCCGGGTGTTCTTCTTTTTTTGTTTTTGGCTTGGCTCTAGACCACATTTGTTCCGGCGTTAGGAGTTATAAGACTTGAACGACATTTTCTTTAGGTTTATTGAGGCCGCTTGCATCCATTCTCGGGGTCTGCAAAAGAGGGATTTGGGCCGTCCTACGGGAGGTAATCTGGTCTATCCGACAGGAGCTTTGCGGTTGTAGGAGGTACGAGGCGAGCCTTTCTGGCTTTCGAGATTAATCACTGTCATGGGGGAGGAATAAAGAGCTATGCTACATAGTGCGAGGATATGATGATTCGGGGTTCCTACCGAACCTGCACAGCGCTCGTCGAACAGTTTTGCCATGGCCTGATGTGCATGCATGTCCCAATGTTCCATGCGCGCTCTTCCATGACGTTTGACGAGAGGCTGCCATCCACCAAGGTTTCTGAGGATGTTCTCTATTGATGCTAGATTGCGGATACGGAAGACGCCACAAAAGAGCTATGGAAGCTCATTCGTGTATTCCTGACGAAGGGCTGATTGGTCTAGCCGAAGGATCAATTGGGTTTGTCTCTCGCCACTCTCCACTCTGAGGTCGAGATCGTCTTGATCGGTTGCTAATTTCTACAATCGAGGTAAGTCATGCTCGCATCTCCTGCGGCTGATGGAAAACGATGGACGACATGACGAGGCATGGTCACTTGGCTGACTTGTCGAATTTATAATTTTCAGCCTGCAACTGCAGGCTGTTGATCTCAGCAACATTGCTCTTGGCGGCAGAACCACCCGGAGCGCTTTGACAGCCTTCTACAGTTTGCCTCGACCGGTCGGAAATGCTCGGGGAGGTGCCTTGACGATGAAAACGCTACTAGTGACGAGTTCGCGGTGTCGGCGCTCGCAGAAGCGTGCTGACGACCTGGGGAGGGCCCCCGTTTGCTGGAAGATGCACGTCGTAGCGAGAAATCATACATGTCGCGTCGTCGAGTTCGGTCCAGCTGCTCGGCAAGACGTCGCTGGACTGGACGAGGGTCAAGTGGCCGTATTGGCTTCCGTGCTGCGACTTGTACAGGTTGCCTACGCTGTCCTTGTACGTCGCAGTGTTGGTGATCTCGTCGTGCTCGATTCGCTAAAGGCCTTCGGATCTCAAGTCCCGATCCTCCTCAGCGCCGCTGATTTAGATCGTCCTGGGAACCTTCCATGGCGTTTGGGAGGGCGGGTTCTCAACTGGAGCGGGCGCGGGCTGCACCTCGGTCATCATATCCTTGCCCTGCTTTGGTGTTGGAACTGGCAGGTTAGGAGGAGCACCGGGGGGCGGGTGAGAGGGCTCGCTCTGGTATGCTCGGGGGATTCATTCTCCGGGGTCTGTGGAAACGGATCACAGTTGAGCGGATGCTCAGACTGATTTCCAGGTTGCTGCTGATGTTGTGGTTGCTTGGGAGAACCACCACCAGTCCGAATCACAGGAGGGAGGCTGTTACCTTTGCGCGACGTCGCGTCCGCCGCCACGGGGCAGGGAACATCAGGCTCTGGGTCTGCTTTCTCCTCGTCGCCATTAGGCTTCTTACCTGTCCATGGGGCCTGCCGCCATGGCTTCACCGGCTTCAACAAACTAGCGATGCGGCGTTCAGCTAGGCTCGAAAACAAAACTGTGAATCCCACGGCGAGTACGATGGTAACTAGCACCATCGCGGTGATCAAAGCACCTATAATCACTTGCTGAGTCATTTTTGTAATCATTGGATTATAAACGGCTAAAGGTTTGTAGTTTTAAAAAAAACCTAGTCTCGTTATTTAACTAAGGTCTGGAAGAGACTTGGTGATCACCGCCACGTAGTCCGTAGAAGAAAGAATAAGAACCGTCATGACTCTAGCGGATAGTGGCTTCTAATTCTCACATTGACTTCATTGGGCTCCATTTTCTGTTTCGGCGTGTTTCCCTCCCTGCATGGGTTTGTTCAGATCCTGCCGCAAAGCCAACAATGGCGGTATTAATGTAGCCTTTTGCCGAAAAAGGAAAGTTCGGAGTATGCTAGAACTCTTTTCTTTGACTTGTTGGACTTACCTAACACATCTATTCTACCTAGTTACCCATTCTCGGTAAGTGGTTTTTTTCTGTGAGTTGCTGCCCGTCCGATCGTGGGCTATCGATCTCTTGGCAAAAAGGTACCTATTGACGTCCTTTACGACAGTTTCATCAAATGTCAAAGGGAAACGAGCCTCGGCATAACTTATCAAGACACTAGAGTATCACATGTCTATCGAGCTCCTTAGCCAAGTTATTGACATTTCCTTTGTGAAATACAATTTGTTTGTTAGATTAAAAACCACTGAGCCGCAGGTAGGTATCCTTTCAAACATGAAGTAGCATTGATTTGGGATGGGAAATGACAAATGTCCTGGTCAATCTCAGCCTTCTATGCTCTATTTGTCACCCAACTGCCCTCAAATTCGACTATCGCCCATCTTGTTGATGAAGCATAATAGCGCCGTAGTAGATTATGGAGCGTTGGGGTACCTAGAGAGCCACGGCGATATTAGCGCTCACGAAGACGGGAATATGAACAAGAAGAAATTTCATCACTACCGAAATAAGGAGCAACAACCCGAGAAGCTACTCTAGCTCGGTATATTATTTTATATATTCTCAGATTCTAGAGTCTTTAGCGATGATTGAAACTTGGGCTGTTTCATGCTGACCAGATCGTGTCAGTCAGGTGGCCCGGAAACCAATGAACTCGCCATTAGACTAGACTCCAGATCAAGTGAGTGACTTGTTCAAATGATTTATCATCCATTTCCACTGAAACGCCACGTTTGCCTCTCCTGGAAACTCTCATATTTCCGCGGGTTAGCAACCCTTCTTGGGCAAACTACCCAACTTAAAGTGCCAGATCCTCACCCCATTTGAGTTCTTGACCTTTTCATTATCTATGTCCCGAACCCGGTAGTTTGCCGAGTGCCTAGATCTACTTGTAAGTCGAGCCAACATCCAGCTCCCATTCTAATTATTTGTAATTAAGACGTGAGAAACACACTCACTTACCCATTACAGGAAACAAGGAGTCTCCACCAATCCTCCCACAACACTTCAGCGTTAGCTTCTATTCTTTGGAAGTATTATTGTCTGCAAGATGCCGAAGACTATATCGAAGAGATGTCTGATCGCCGCCATCTTTGGCTACATCCGGGGTCTTGCTTTCCCGCGGTGGTGCTGGCCACTGGCCCGCGCACGTTAGAATAGTAGCATGTTGTGGCTTCACCATAAGGCCCATAACCCTCAGGACTTGGCCGGGGATCTATATTAGGGGTAAGTACTTGTCCGTACGAATGGGATACCTTCAGACTTTTCTTTTTAGTGAGTCTGTTGTGTGGTGGTTTCTACATTAGCTAATTAACACAATACGATAGATAGCGCCTATCGGCGAACCAGTCCTGAGAGGTAAAGGTATGGACGAGGATAATGGGAAGGATGAGGGTGCGGCGGGCTAACTGGAGATGTTGACTTTGGGCGACCATCTATGCCTAGAGATGGCTACATTTACCAGAATGAGGCATTTATTAAGGTTTGGGTTTAGGTAGACTCATACCTGCCATATATATCAATTCCAGAGGGAAAAATCATCGGAAATGTCGTCGCCCCTGAACGTGACCCACAGGCTGGCGACCACCAACAGCAGGTCGCTCCTCATGTCGAGAGGTTTAAGTCACTTGACGTGTTTGCCCAATTTTGCCACTACACGACACTACTACATTCCAGGGTACTCGGACAAAGGACTTTGTTTTCCCCCCCTCGACGTGTGTCTTGGTCGCGCCAACAACTCAAAACTGAAACAAACATTCCTGCCATTCATTCATTCATTGGTAGGAACGCATTCGTTGCCCCCAACCAGATTTTTTCTCTCAAGAACGGGCTGGCATCTGGGGCCGGCAACACGAAATAACGTTCACCATCCTCGTCCCAACATGCCACTCGAATTAAACTGGTTTCAGTTCGTCCTCCTAGCCTCCTGGCTGGTCGTCGTCACTTTCTCAATACAAAAAATCTGGCTCATGAAGCTGCGACAGAGCCAAGCAAGGCGGCGCCGACAGCGGAGGAAGCAGCAACAAATACGGGCAAGAAAACTTATCATAGAACTTGCCAATGCGAAGAAGAAGAGAAAAAGATCTCGATCCCCTTCAGGCCCTCCACGAAACTCTCTGGCGGGGGCGAGTCCTAGGTAGGCGAGAACAAGGTCCACCGCTCCGGAGGTAAAACATTGTGGCAGCATGTGACTAACTTGGGCTCACGCACAAGATGGAACGAACTGATGAGATGAGCATGATAGAGGCTATCTTTCCAAATAAAAGGAGTATCAGCCAGCACACTAGAAATGCGGGGAATTAGGGTTTGGGATTCATTCGAGCGACATGAACCCTTTCTTGTCTTTATCTTACATAGCAGACTATTTCTGCCCCCTCCAGATGTAATTATTAGTCGTAATATTCCTTTACATACCCAGTGAAGAATATGGATAGGAATTAAGTTGGCTGACTTTGCGGAGCTTCGTCAATGAGTATGGACGCGTTTTCGAAAACAGCGAAAGCCCAAACTGTCGTTCTTTGATGCCCTAGGACCAGAGACAACCTACCCAAAGCGTCGGACAAAGAAAGGAAAGCCTTGGCCTTTCAGATGGCCCAGAACAATCTCTCGGCCGACAAAGGAATAGATCCATGCTGTTTCTAGCCGATCAAAATCAATTTAAAAATTCTGAATTTCCGCCAGAAAAACAAAACACCTCAAATTGGCTCACTTGAACGTTGTAATTTTGGTAAGCTTGCCCATCTATATCAGTAGAATCATACCAGAGATTACCAACTCGATACTAAACATGTCTAGTCACACACCTACCGTTGTCCCACACAACACTACCGCCTCCCGGCCCAAGCCCGTCGTTGAGCTTCCCTCCCCGGTGTACCGCTATATCCTGATCAGCTTTCTGGCCCTCTGCCTGGCAGGAACCCAGCTCGTGGGCTTATGTGTCACGGGTTTCAAATTCTTCGGCCCGCATCGTGAAGTAAAGGAGAGTGAGATCCCCCACCGGCCTCGTAGGACACCATCATGGCAACAACGTCCTCCGCCAGTTCCTCCAAATCCACCTGCAGCCACCTACCGCAGACCCACGGTGGAGGATGCTGAAGAGGATAAGTAGATGTAGAACGGTGATACTATGCCGATGCATACCTTGATCCGGCTGGCATGGTGAAATGCATAAAGGTAATTATGCCAAACCATTGAAATATATCAGGCTATTCTCATAAGTATTTCAAGTGAGGGTAAGTGTATTACAATTGAAGGGGCCGCGCTTATCTAGTACCAACCTACTGCTCTGAAACCTAAATCAAATTGATCATTACCACATTTTTAACAAATTTCTTGCTCCCTTTTCATGTCCAACTGTGACTACTTTGATATCATTGAATATAAACTACGCTAGAGACATGCTTCAAGCCCATGTATTATCTAATTATACAAAATGCCCAGAATAAGAAACCACGCACTCACTTCGTTTTATTCCGTTTCTAAAAGCATTTTCTCTGTTGAGAATTTCTACTAGTGTGCTACAGACCTGGTACTTCCGGGGGGGGGGGGGGGGGGGGGGGGGGGGGGGGGGGGGGGGGGGGGGGGGGGGGGGGGGGGGGGGGGGGGGGGGGGGGGGGGGGGGGGGGGGGGGGGGGGGGGGGGGGGGGGGGGGGGGGGGG
>JAPDFK010000424.1:0-34881 GCA_027569635.1 Lasiosphaeriaceae sp. G1095 | reverse complement strand
TTTATACATTCGTATCGAATGTTACACATTTATAAAGTTTTTTATATTTATATATCATTACACACTTATACAGATACTTTTCGTTTTACATTTAAACAGTTACAGTAGTCCTGAGTTTATCTTACACACACACACACACACAACAACACCCCCCCCCCCACCCACCCCCACACCAACCCCCCCCCCCCCCCCCCCCCCCCTCCGCTAGAAAACTATAAGCTATTTACTAACGTTATATACTTTATATATTACACTAAAAGCATAGAGCTATTTTTTTACATAAGTAAAGAACTAGTATTGTTAAAACGTTAAAAAGAATATATTAATTAGCATTTAATTATTTAAGTTAAAATAGCTATAAATTAAAGCGCTTACTTTACAATTAGTAACTAAATATTTTATATTTTATAATAACTTAATAGCAATACGTATAATTATATTTAAGCAGATATTAACTTTATTACTATTAATTTATTCTTTTTTTTTTAGCTAGAAAATTTGTAAAATTATAATAACTTTATTATTACTTTAAATATATACTATATTATTTAGGATACGTATGTTTAAATAAAAAAGAATTTAAAGCTTTTTATTTAAAAACTAGAAAATAGAAAAAAAAAACCTATTCTAAACTTTTTAAATAAGTTTATTTATTTACTTAATTAAGCTAAAGTAGCGGGTTATAACTAAGTTAATAATTTAAAAGTTAAAGTTAATATTAAATTTTAATAAGCTTTTATCCTTTTTATTAGCAATTAATAGTTAGGAAATAAGGATTTTAATAAATAAATAAGCTTATTATATACTTTAAATAATAATATTAAAAGCAAAGCATTTCGCTTTTAAAATACAGTGTGCCCGTATTTATTAAAGCACTAACTTGCCCTTAACCTAAATAATATAATTTTAAATATAATAAAAATAGGTTTGCGCGTTTTCTTAAACTTTATTAAACGCAAGTATAAGAGGACTTTAATTTTTTTATATTATAATAGGTTAGAATATTACGTAATAATTTACTTCTATTAAAATGCAAAATCCTCAAAGATTAAACTATTTTTAAGTTTATTTAAAGTTGCTTTTAATATAGGAAAAGAGTAGCCCTTAATACTAAATACAGTTAAAAGCACCCTTTAGAACCCTAATTACCTTAGTATTTTAATTTATACTTTTATTTTATAAGCCTTAATATAACGTTTTTTATTAAATTTTAACTTATTAATAATAGTTTTTAACTTATATTAGCCTAAATAATAATTAATTCAAGGTATTCTTTAATTAAATTTATTAATATTACGTTTACATGTTATTATAATTTCTAATAATTACTTTTCCTTTCCCTTTATTATTTTTATTTTATTAATAGAATATTAATTAAGTTAATAACGTACTATTGCTTTTTTAATTAGTTTATATTTTTTTAAAAAAAGTTTATTTTATTTATTTAGCTACTTAATAATTTAAATATTATTTTTAGCCTCTTTTAATTACGCTTTATAACTTTATTATTAATTAGTTTTAAAGGATTATTAAATTAAAAAGTAAAGTACTTTATATATTACTACTTTTTGTATTTAATATTACCTTTAAAACAAAATAAAAGCAATAATATTGTAATTAAAAAAAATAGCTTCCTTTTCTTTCTAACTTTACATTATAAAGTCTTAAGCTTATACTAATAATTAATATTAATATTTTTAACGTTATAAGTTTTTTTTTTCTTTTTTGCTAAAAAAACGTATAATATCCAAAATAAGTATAAGGAAATTACTTTTATTTATTAATATTATTATATTAGCAATACTTATAAAAAAGTTTATTAATTAATTACTTAAAGAATTACTTTAACAAATTTTATTTAATAATAAGCTTAATAATTTATTTTTAAATTTTTAAATTTAAACTTTTGAAAATTAGGTTAGAGACGCCCTTTAGTTAAAAGCAGTTTTTAATAAGGGTATTCAAAAGTTTATTAATAGCAAATTGCTCTTTATTCTCTAAGAAATTAAAATAAAACTTTTTTATAAATTTTATAATTTAATTTAAAGTTTTTACTTACTAATACTAAAATACTCCTTTTATATTTCCTTTTTAAGTATAAAATTAAGTTATTATTTAAGTAAACCCTTTTTTATTATTAAGCTTATATTATATTATTAGTAAAATTTTATATTATTAGGAAATATTTAAACAATTATTAAATAAAAGGGTTTATATACTTTAGTTAATTTTTTATAATTATACTAGTATTTTTAATTTAAAAATGTAATAGTAATATTTAAGTGTATAATAATTATTAAATATTAAATAATATTATGTAAAAAAAACATTATTTAATCCTTTTAATATAAGAAACGCTTAATACCTTTAAAAAAGCAAATTTCTTTATTAAACTTAATATTATAATAGCTTTTAATTACTTTTAGATTACTTTAAATAATAAGTAAAAAATAGCGTTTCTTACTTGTTTTAGCTTTTTTAAGTACTGGATAACGAACTTTAGTATAATAAGTACTTTTAATTTTTTTTAATATTATATTAATTATACTTTATTTAATATATTAAATAAATATATTATTGTATATTTTAATAATATTATTATTTATTATAAGTAGAATATAAATAACACATATATAAAGTATTACTAAAACTTATTAAAGTAAGCATAAATAATTAATATTTGAAAATATAAGTTTTATATTTAAACAAAAACTTTAAATTTATTATTTTAATTTTTAGTTTAAAAATAAACTTTAAAAAAATAGCTATAATTATAAAATAGTAAATGTTAAATATTTTAAAAAAAATTTAATAATTTATAAGTTTTATAAATTTTTATTATTACTTTATTAATAACTTTTTATTTATTACGCACTTATTTATATTACTTATAAATAAGGAACGTTAAACCTTTTTAAAATTAAAAGTAATTATGTTGGATTGATAGGGTTAATCACGTTAGTCAACAACTATCATGATAGGTGGTTTGGTTAGCCACGTAGTAGTAGCTAGTGGGTTGTGTGGTGGTTGCATTGATCTATCTTGTTTTCGGGAAGAAGAAGGATCCTAATTAGGTTGACAGGAAGCCTTTTGATGTAGCCGATCCATGTAGGTCCTTGTGGTCCCTATGGTCACGTGATGACTACTTCTTTTACCTTCTTAATGCTCTATGCTCCTTAAAGGGCCATTATTTCTACACTGGCAGTCTCTCTCTTTTATACTGTGCTTTCGTTGTTGTTGTTATAAACCTTATTATTACGCTTAACTTACCCTTGTACGCGCATTGTTATTGTGCTTATATTGATAAGGGTTTGTAGTGCTTTGTTTAGTCCTGCTTTGGTTATAGCATTGGCCAAGTTGTTGTTTATATGGATTTAACGGACTTCGAAGATTTCCTGTTTTTCGTACGCTTGCTATAGGCTTATAATGTTAATTATAAACTGCTTTTCCTTTATAGTTCTAAGTTTTACGAGACACTCGTATAGGGAGAACGAGTTAGTGTAGACAATGATAAGAATCTTTTTGATATTTAATTTAGCTAGGATTATACTAATTATAGTGTTGAAACCAATTACTATATTAACGCTATTAGCTATTGCGTAGATTTTAGAAGCTAGAACGCTATAAGTAACCTGCTTGTACTTAGTAGAAGACTAATATTAGAATTAGGTTGTTAGTTATTGTAAACTTGCTGTTATATAGCTTTTTGTTTATTAAGAAGATTGTAAAGCTAATTTGTAAGCTTAAGTCCTTGTTGTTAGCGAATAAGCCGTTAGCGAAAATGAATAATTTTGTTATTAAAAGATTTATTAGAATAAAAGTAAAGTTGTAGTTAAGATTTTTTATTTGCTATTGGATTTGTTTGTTTATCTTGGTAATATTTTCTTTTCCAGGTTCTTTATATTGTACTATAGTAAATAGGTTAAATACTGCTTTAGGTTAGCAAATGAAAGCAATGTATGCGCTACGTGCATATTATTCAATATATTCCTAAAGGGTAGTAACTTCCTAGAGCTTCTTGCCTTGCTTTTTTTGCTGTAAAGTAAGGTTTTTACTGTTATAAGCTAAAATGTAGTTATTAAAGATTATTAGGTTCTTTGGGGTTAGTAGTTCCTTTAGCTTGGCTATGAACTTAACTTTTTTAAGCTTGTTATTTTCTAGTATTTCGAATTTTATATTATTTAGTTTAATTATGTTGTTAGTTTGTATATTAATTATTATAAAGTACTTTAAGTTAAGCGCTATAATTAGTAAGTAGGGGTTATAAGTGGAAGTTGTTATGTTTAGTTATTCCTAGTAGTGCTTAAAATAAGTTGCTTACTAGTATGTTTTTACTTTAGCAATATTATAATAACAATTGAATAACTTTTATAATTGTTCTTTTAGAGTGTAAATAGCGGATTTCCTTGGAAAGTTGTATTAGAATTATCTACTATAGTAGGGTTTTCGATTGGGTATACGCTTATATAATATTTTAAAGCTATAACTTTATTTCTTAAAGTAGAAGAAAGGGTGTGAGAGTAACGATAATTTGCTAATTAGTTTACTAAATTATTGAGCTTTGTATAAAGATTACCTTTTTACTTTTATTGCTATAACCTTAAATAATAAAGCGTAACTTTTCGTAAAGTATATTGGTAACTTTACCTTTAATTTTTTTTACTAAGCGTAATTTAAAAATGTATATATTGTTATATTTTTTAGGGTTGTACTATTTGAATTTAAATACTTTTTTTTAAAATAAGAGCATTAACTTCCTTTTTATTGAACTGCTTAAACCGTTCGCTTACAATTATAATTTTTCTTTTTTTTTAAAGCTAAATTGTTAGGTTATAATTGGTTTGCTTTTCCGCTGTTATATACGCTATTGTAAGGGTAATTCTTTTGGTTATAGTAATATTAATATTAGGGGTTTGGATTTTAAGCTTGTTTTTAGAGTTGGGAGGTTATCTGTGTTATTTTGGGGCTAGGGGTACTTTTTTTAATAGCGTTTAGTTATTATCATTATTATAGTTGTAAGTATAATTAAAGTTATAATTGATTTTAGTATTTGGAATAACTATAGTTTTGTTTTGGTAGTATAGCTTAATTGTTATAATTTGGAAATTAGTTGGTTTTTTGTTAATTTTAATTGTATAGGTTTTTCCGTTTTATACGAGTAAGATATGTAGTTTAGTTTATTTTTATACTTTTTGTTATATTTTAACTTTGTTTTAAAGTGAAAGGTTAAGGGTTGTAAGGGTATTTGGATTATTTTGGGTAGTAAGAGCTTTATTAATTTAACGTTTAGCTTTGGCTTTTTATATTTTAGCTATTGCTTTACGTATAGTATTTGCACGTATTTTAATAAACGGTAACAGTAATAATAAAAAGGATATGTGTAGATAAGTTTTAAAAACAAGTAATGTAAGAACTAGTTTGTTAAGGCTAGTAGTATTATTTACCGCTTTTGTAGCTATTTGTAAGACTTAGTTTAACGTTGTACTAGTATTTTGTAAGTTTGTTAAGATAACTTTATACATATATTATAATAGTTTATAGTAACGCTTTAGCTTGCTTATTAAATTGTAAGCTTTAACAGGGACTTTTTTAATATTAATTGCTATTATTTTAACGTTATTATAAAACTTTGCTATTGCAAAGTTAGTGCTAGCATTAATAATAATAATATTAGGTAGTTTAATATATATATTAATTTATATAGTTTAAATAGTATTTTAAATACTTTTTGTTATTATATTATAAAAAAATTGTATTGTTTAAAAAGTAATTATTTTGTTAATAATATAAATAGTAGGCTTTTCGTTAATATATATAACGTTTGCAAAAACTTAGTAATTCAAGTTAATATTATTATGGATTATAAATTGGAATTAGCTAGGCGGGTTGCTATACATTTAATATTGGTAATAGAATTTTGTAATTCTTTTTTATAATATTTTGGTTAAGCTTGTTATAGCTAGCGCGGGTAAGTACTTTGTATAAGTGCTTAATTGAAGGGTAGTTGAATTGCTAGTGTAGTTAGCGTAATTTAGTTTTTATTATATTGCATTGAGTTATAGTTTTTTTAGGTTCGTTTAGTAGAAGGAATAAATAATTTTATTTACGAACAATTAAGTAGTTTTTTCCTTATATATAATAATATTGAAAATGTTGTTAAAGTAAACGTTATATTTATTTATATTTAAAAGGTAAAGTAAAAATAGGGTATTTGCTTATATAACTTGGAAGTTAAAAATACTAAATAGAGTTTTTATAGTAACAGTATTAAAAGAAATACTTTTGGAGTTATTACCGAATTGTATTTAATGGTTATTAGCTATTAAGAGGTCAATCTTTATATTTAGGATTTTCTTTTGTAGTGCTTAAACTTAACTTTCGCTAGTTGTTGATATTTCAGCTGCTCTTGTATTAAGTATAATTTCTTAGAAAATTTTTGTATTATAGCAGTTTTTAAAATAAAAAATGTATGTAAGTTTGTTAAAAGTTTATTGTTTAAAAATGTTAGCTTTTGTAATAATATAAATAGTTATTTAGTTATTTAAAATAATAGTAGTTGCATTTTTATTAACTATATAGTAGAATATATAAAAGCTTTTAAATAGTATATTTAAGTTTAATTTTTATTAGCTATATTAAATATTGAATTTGCTAATGTTAGTTTTAATTTTAGCTTTAAAGCCATTAATATTAATACTTTTATAATTAATTAAAAATATTGTAAAATTGTTATTTTTACTACTATATCTTTGTATATAGCGCTTTTATTGCTATTACTTTAGTTAGCGTTTAAAAATTAGGTGTTTTATAAACTAATAGCTTTATTTTTTGTATATAAAGCATTTTTTAATATTATTGCTATTATAACTATTATTGTTGCTAAAAGGTTTGAATAGTTGCTAGAATTTGCTATTGCTATAGTGGTTTTTTTGGTTGCTATTTTTACTGTTAAATTGGTTATTACTTTTATACCGTTAATTGACTTAATATTATTCGTTTCCATTATTATTATTAAGGTTGTAATAATAGGGATTTTGAGCAGTATAGTACTATTTAGGGATTTATTTATAGTATTGCAAGTAAATGCTAACTATACTTTATAAGTTAAAAGCAATGCTTTTAAAAGTGGTTGCTAGCTTAATAATAACTAGGATGTAAATTTTAACGTTTTAGTAAGCATTAATTAATTATTTTGCAAAGTTATAATTGCTTTAATAATTGTTTAATAGTTTTTTATAGATTTTCTATAGCTATATAATTACAGTTTTAAAGTTCTTTAGTAGGGTTTTGTTTGAATTAGTTGTTATAATTTGTTAGAAGGTAATAAACTATTGTTTTTATAAATAAAGCTATTAGTTTTTAATTATATAGAAGAATTGTTTAGTTTGCTATATTATTTAATTAAAAAAAAGGCTCTTTTTAGCAATGTAGTTATAGTAAAATTGCTTTGCTTTATTCTTTAATATAGTTAAATATACTTTATAATACATATTTTGCAGAACTTCCGCTTTTTTGTAAAAATTTTAGAAAATTTTAATTTTTACATTTAATATATTATAGAGCTTATTGCTAAATTTCTTATTATTATTATATAGCTTATTTAAATTAGTTAAAACTTTTGTTATAATATTAATTATAGGGATTTTTATACTACGCTTAAGTATAATGTTTAAGATTTTCAAAATCTTGATTTTAGGGGTTTTGGGAGTTTTAGGCTAAATTGTTAAAAAATTGCCGCTATTATTATTAATAACATTTTTTCTTTTTCTTTTGCCTTTTTTTTTTGTTTTTAATAGTGCTTAAGTTATAGTATAACTTAAACTTATTTTTTTATATAGCAATATATTCGCTAAGCTTTTGTTTTAGCTATTTAGGGAATTTATTAGCGTTTACTAGGTTATAAAACTAGGTTAAGATAATAATATTATTATTAAAATAAATACTATAGTTATTAAGGAAATACTTAAGGGTTATACGAAGGGTTTTGTTAAAATCCTTAAAAATATTCTTATTTTAATTTTGGAAGTCTTCTTTAAATTGGATAAAAAGCATTTTATTAGTAAGTTCATTATCTTTATAAATATTAAAATAGTTAATTAAGTACGTATTTAAGCGTTTTAGTTTGCGTTAGTTCTTATTATTAAAATTAAAGTCTTTACCTTCCTAAGTAAGGTTTGTAATGCTAACAATCTTAGGGTTATTGCGTAAGGCTGCTATATTATCTTTATATTAGGATATTTTTTATTTTATGTAAATATAGTAATAGAGGGGTAGGTTAATGGAAGAGTTAGGTAGATGGAGGGGTTTTTTATAGTAATTAAGAGGTTATAAAGCTATAATTGCAATTGCAATTGCTTTAGTTAAAATGCATAATGGATGTACGTAGCTAATTATAGCGAAGTATGCTTTCTCTTTAACTGCCCTTAAGGCTTTCATTTCATTATTTTCCTTAAGGGTTTTACGTGCTTAGAAGAAGCTTGCTTGCGCGCGCTGTTGCAATGCTGTTAGGGCTTTTTGCATGTAGGTAGTGCCCTTTCTATATTAAAATGCGTACTGCTTCCTATCTAATGATTGTAATCACTTAGTAGTAAATTACAGTTGCTACTACTATTAGATTTTTACTACTTTGTAATCGAATTATATTAGGTTAACTATTAATTAGTATTAGATTAATAGAGTTAATTACGTTAGTTAACAACTATTGCAATAAGTAGTTTGGTTAGCTACATAGTAGTAGCTAGTAAGTTATATAGTAGTTGTATTGATCTATCTTGTTTTCGGGAAGAAAAAGGATCCTAACTAGGTTGATAGAAAGCCTTTTGATGTAGCTGATCTATGTGGGTCCCTGTGGTCCCTATGGTTACGTGATGGCTACTTCTTTTACCTTCTCAATGCTTTATGCCCCTTAAAGGGCTATTATTTCCACAAATTATTTTTTTTTAAATAATTTAGATTTATTTTTATAATAGTTTTAATGTTTTTATATTTTAATTTAAAATTAAGGATAATTATAAAGATAAATATATTAAATTAAGTAATAATAGAATATTTTTTTAGTATAACTTTTATAATATTCACTACTCAATTACTTTTTTTTAAATAAAATACTTATTTATAAAGTATAATTATAAAACTTATAATAAAAAATTACTTACTATCATAAAAGCTTTTAAAAAATAATGCTTTAAACTATAAAGTATAAAAAATTTAGTAAAAGTTTTAATAAATTATAAAGATTCATAATCTTTTTTAATTATTAAAATATTTAATTAACAATAAGTTTATTAGTTAAAGTTTTTAAGTAATTTTCGTTTTACAATCTTTTATTACGTAAGATTTAAATTTATTATATTAAATGCTTTATTTTAATTTTTTAGTAATTAGTTAGTTAGCAAATTTTATAAATATATTAAATAATTAAATTATTAATTATATGTAAACGCTATTATTTTTATATTATTAAAGTTTTATAAATAATTTATTAATAATATATTTTACAATATTAAATATAATAAAGTTAATTAACGTTTTTGTTAATAAAGTATATAAAACTTTTTATATTATATAAAAAGTTATTATTACGCTAAAAAAACTAAAATATAAGCATTTTTTTACTTTTATTTAAAAGAAAGTTAAACTTAAAATATATAATTATAAAGTAATTATTAAGTAACTTTTTGTACAAAACTGCTCATTTACACCCCTTAACTTTAACTTTTAATTACAAATTTTATATTAAATATATAACATATTAGCTATGAATTATTTATGGTCGTTTAAAACTTATAATTTTTTACGAAGGATATATTATTAATTATAAATATTTTAAAATATTATTTTTTTTATTTAAAATTACTATTTATGTTTATAAATAAAGAGCTTTTGAATTACTTTTATAAGTTTTTTATAATTATTTTTTATTTTCTATAAATTATAAGTTAATATTTTTATTAATTATATTAGCTTATTACTAGCTTGTTAATAATATAGCATTATTTACAAATACTTTTTAATAGTAATTAATTACCTTATAAAAATAAAATATTTTATATTTATTATTAATATAATAATAGTTATATTAGTTAATGCATTTATTTACAAGGTTTATTAATTTTATAATATTTTAATATTTGTAATTTTAAATTATAATATTCAATTTATTTTTATATTTTAGAAAGAATTAAGCTAATGTTTAAATATTACGTTAAAGCTATTAATATTATTTTATTTTTAAATTAATAGCTTAATAAAAATTATTAACGCTATTATTAAACTGTATATGTTCTTGGTAGGCTTAGATGCAGTATTTATATAGGAGAGCTATAGTAGCTTAGGTACTATGGTTGTATGTGGCGGAAGCACGTAGTGTAAGGTAAGTTGATAGACCTATAGCCTTGCGTACAATAGTAGGCTAAATGAGCTATTGAGGGAAGCAAAAAGACTAGCAACTCGATGAGAACTTCCCAGAGTTACACTTGTACTAAGACTATAGGGAACTAGGCCTTATAGTTTACTTCACTAAAACTATAGGAGTTGTTCCAATTGTTGAAGGTCTTACAGCTAACTGTAGGCACTATAAAGGACTAAAAGGAGTTATATTATAATGAAAGGATAATATAAAGGAGTGGTAATTAACTGTAGTAAGTAATGTATTTGTAGTTTTCTTACTTGGAGAGAAGAAAAAGAGAGATTTAACTGTAGGAATGGACGGACCTTAATATAAGTTTATAAAAGCATTTTAGTAAGTTCTAAAGGTCTAAATAAGCTTAATATTTTACAGTTTTCTGTAGGCTTTAGATTATGTGTTTTTAGACTTATTGTTAGTTTAAGAAGATGCTATAGAAGTTTGTTAATAATTTAGGAATAGCCTTATGCACTACTGTAGTAGCTAAATCACCTACATTTAGGGGGTTTGTTGCTAGAGCAACTACTACCTCTATCCTTTAGTAAATTTCTAGTAGGTTAGTACCCTACATAGGGAGCTACTATAGGGCTTTAGCATAGCTATACTTTAATACCCCCTTTATAGCTATTGTAAGAAGGGTTGGTAGCCAGGGTGATAAGAGTGATGCACAATAGTCGCGAGGTCGAAGATGAGTAGGTATAATGCATTAGCAACACTGATCTCTGGCTCTCTCTAACTCTATGGGCGCGCGGCCTCCTCTTTATGCTCCAAGCCCGTGCTCTCAGCCTCACACGAGCCACACAGCCCGCCACAGTTCCACTAGCGCAACCCGCCGTAACAGGTATTTAGCTTAATACTATACCCCTTTCTATAGAGTAGGGAGCTTCAAAAGGTGTAGTAGTTCTAAGAACCTTTTGAATTTGGTATAAAGAAGGGCTTTAGTAAACTTATTGGCTAGCATATCTTTTGTAAGTATATAGTTTATAGTAATGCTACTAATTATAACACTTTTTCATAAGCTTTAGAAATATAGCAGTGTATGCTTAGTATAGTTATAGTACTTGGGGTTATAGGCATTATCGATAACGCTTTAGTTATTACTTTTTAGCGCTATTAGGCTTTATAGAGAATAGTTAATTTCAGCAAATAACCTTCTAAGCTATAAAGCTTCCTTGTTAGCCTTGATTAGTATAGTGTACTTAGCCTCCTAGGTTAAGAAAGTTATTATGTTAGCTCTCTTTAACTTTTAACTTATAGGGCTTTAGCTAACTATAAATAAGTAGCTATATATAGACTGAGCTGTGGCTTTACAACCAGCCCAATTACTGTTAGAGTAGCTTTTAGGCATTATACTTTTATTAGGACTATATTAAATAGTAAGGTTATAAGTACTATATAGGTAGCTTAGTAGCTTTTTAGCTGCTTTAAGGTAGCTTATAGCTAGCTCTTATAGTTACTGGGAAAGCTAACTTATATTAAAGACTATAATAAGCTTAGTTTGGGTAGTAGCATATTTAGCAGTGCTAATAAGGCTCTAATAGAGCTTCTTCTTAGCGTTGTTAAGGGCTTGGCTAGGCGAGTTTGGCCTAGTAAGGCTTAGAGAGAGTGGGATTTTCAGCCTATTAGTACAGAGCTTAAAGTGCTAGATTGCTTTTGTAATATAGGCTTATTAGTAAATTTAAAGTAGTCTTTTCTCCTTATTATGGAGGATTTTAACACTTAGAAAAAATTGGGCTAAGTTAAGGTTTTCGATATTATAAGCCTTAGTAAGTTGTAGTTTTAGGGTATTAATTTTGTAGATAGAGGGCTTAATTAGCAAGCAGTTGTTAATGTAGCTAATAATAAAGATTTAAAACTCTTTTATCACGACCCTAAGTCGTGACCTGCACAAAGCAGGTGCTAGGGTTAGGGTTGGGTATGAGGGTGTGTTTACAAAGCGTATAATAGCAGATAGAGTAATAAGGGTTGTATAGCTGTAATTAATACAATTGCTAAGAAATACTTTGATAACTACTGAAGTGTCCTAAAGACACTTTAGCCTACTTGCTTATATAGAAATGCTTCCTTGCATTCCGTTGTCCCGAGTATTGGGACCGCGGGAGTAGTTCTCTAGTCTCGTCCTACGGAATACTGGGATTGAGCTGACTGGTTAGTGCTCGCCTTGTCTTGTTCGTCCTATGGTCCTGACATATAGGACTTTAGAACGGCCTTAATTGGTTAACCTGCTTAGAAGGGTCCTACTAGTCCCGCTTGAGAGTGCTGCTTAAGGTTGCTCTTTACTGCTAATTAAAATTATAATACGATACCCTTCCTTTAAAGGCTTTGTTTTGAATGCTTAGTGCTTATATTTTTAATTGAAAATGTGCTAGTGTAAAACTTTCTCTGCTTAGTGAGTTTTCCCTTTATATAGGCTTTATATATTTTTAACGATAAATTATACAAAGAAAACTTGTAATTAGCGCTTTGCGCGTTAATTGCTTTTAGAAAACCATTTTGTTACTTACATTTGGGCTTACGAAATCCCTACGCTTATGTCCTATTCTAACTATTTCCGCGAAGGGCGAGTGTGCTTTTTTTCTAATAATTTGTTGCAATGCAACGAGTATATAACCTATAAAGTCTTTTATAATGCCTTAAGCTTTGGGTTTTTTTGTTTGTTCCCTTCTGTTTGTTTATTTATTTTACTTTTAATTTTTTTAATTTTTAAAAACGTTAAGAAAGAAAAAGCTTTTAAAGTTAAAAAGGATAAGTTTATAGATTATTTAATATTTATTTATTATTAATAGCGAATTTTTCGTTTTTAAAAGAAATAATTCTTTTAGTGTAATATTTAGGTAGTAGGTAATAGGGGTAACTTTATATTTGGGGGCCCTTCTTTTAGCAGGTCCTTGTTAATTTATAAGGATATAGAGGCTTTTGCCCTTATTTTACTTAATTAGTTTTTACTTAGCTTTTAGTTGCTGGTTAATTTAGGTTTTTTTAATAAAATTATTAGACTTTTTCTAAATAATTTATTAAATATTTAGCTAGTTTTTATAAGTTTTTTTTATATTTACAGTTTAGCTATTTAATTAAATATTAAACTTTTTTTTTATTTTTTATAAGTTTAATACTTCCTTAATATTATACTTTTTTTTAATTAGTTTAACTTTTATAAAGGTATTTAATTGCATATTTTGTAGCACTAGTTTTAAAAGAGAAATGTAAAATACGTTTAATTATAGCTTTATTAATTTTAGTAGCTTTAGTATATAGTTTAAAATAACAACTTTTTGCTTTACTTTAAATAGTTTTAGCTTTTTAAAGTTAAGTTTTTTATTTAATTGTTTTGTTTTAAAATTTTTTTATATAAGGTAAACTTTATCTTCCTTTTTAAAAGTTAGTTTTTTTTAACTTTTTTATATTATAATACTACTTTATTTTTATTTATATAAAAATTAGTTTGTTTTTAAGCATATTATAAAGTAAATGTAGTTTATTTGCTTATATTATTGTTTATAGCATTATATTTTGCAGTTTTTATTATATTTTAGCTTTAAAGTTATAGTTTGTAAAAAATAGCAAAACCTTTATAGTTTTTATTTTAAAGCTATTGTAAGCAAGTTGCGCTATTAGTAATTACTTAACCTAATTATTTTACTTTTTATTAATAAACGTTTTTAAATAAGCTTTAATAATTTGGTTTATTTATTTGGTTTGTTTGTTTATTTGTAAGTAGTAAATAGTGGAGAGTTTGTAGTTAATTTTTGCTTGTTTAGTAAGTACTTATTAAAATTTTAATATAAACGTTATTTTTTTATTTATAATAATTTCGTTTAGCTAGGTATAGTTGGCTATTATTATTTGTACAAATACGTAAGTTAATTGCTTAAATAATATGCTTTTGTAATATAAGAAAAAATATGTATATTTTGTAAGTTTATTAACAATTACAAATATACTATCATATTTAACTCTTAACGCTAAATCCTTAAATAGTAGTAGTTTAACTACTATATTTATTATTATGGACCTTTACGTTTGTTTAGCTATTGAAAAAGGGTTTAAAAGCTTATAGGGTTTGTAACGTAATGATTTTGTTTTTTAATAAATTTTACATATAGCAATTACTTAAATAATTATTTACTTAGCTCCAAGTATGCTAAATTACCTTCTAACTTTAGCTATTATTTATATAACCCCCTAATATTCTCCTATTAGTAAATTATAAACCTTCTAAACTAATTTGTTTTATAGTAGTTTTAATATTTAAGATTTTTTATTTTGGAAGATTATTTTATTTTTTTTAAAATTACTTTATTTATATGGTTTAACTTTTCGTTAAGCTATAATAATTCTTTTTTCCTATTGTTTAGAAGGCTCCGTACGTATTATTAGGTTAATGTTAAAGCATTCCTTAATAAAGTATTCTAAAGTACTATTTGGTTTTGCTTTAAATCAGGCTATAGACTAGGGGTTTTTTTGTCTCTTCCAGTCCGCCCTCTTACTTAATGCGTCCGCCCTTGCATTCTCCAAGCCTTTAATATAGTAATTTTAAAGTTGAACTACAATAAAAACTTTACTTATTTTATTTGTTAAAGGCTTAAATTTCTAAGTATTACAAAGTATGTAAAATTTTTATAGTTAGTATATACTTATATTAAATGCATAGTATTACTTAGCTATAGCTTTCATTCTTTAAAAGCTTAAATAATTGCTATTAATTCTTTATTATAAATAAAATATTTAAATTCTAATCCTTTTAATACGCGCGAAAAGAACGCTACTAAGTACAGCCGTTCTTCGTTATCTCGCTAACTAAATTAACCTCCAATTGCCCAATTCAAAGCATCCATTTCTACTTCGAAATGCCTACGTTAGTTTAGAATTTTTATTATAAGTTCTTTAAATATACACTTTTTAATTTTTATAAATGCCTTTTTGCAATCTTCTAATTATATAAACTTTTTATTTTTTTATAATAACTTATATAATAGTTTAGTAATATTACTAAATTTAATAATATATTATTAGTAAAAATTAACGTAAGCTATAAAACTTTTAGTTTTAGTTACTATTATAAGCACTAGCTAGTTAATTATTATTTATATCTTTTCTTTTTGCATTTAAATTTCTTTAGCTAAAATTGTAAATTTTAAAAAGTTTACTAACTTTTGGTAAAATATACTTTTCTTTAGGTTAACTAGTAACTACGCTTTTTTAAGGATGTTAAGCACTACGTATAAGTATTATTAATGCTTTTCTTTAGTAATTAAGAAGACTAGAATATTGTTTATATAGGCTATTACGAATTTGCTAAGATAGTTTTGCAACTCGTAATTTATTCGTACTTGGAAAAACGCTAGTACATTAGTCAAACTTAGAAGTATAATCCTAAATTTATAATGCTTAAGCAGCGTACGAAATGCTATTTTCTACTCTTTGTTTAATTTTATTCGGGTTTATAAAAACGCTAAAGTAAAGTTTAGTTAAAAGAAGATTATTATTTGCCTAAACTGATTTTTTATTTTTTAAATAAAAAGTAATAAGTAGCGATGTTTTATTATATTGTTAAAAATTAGGCAATACCTTTTTATTATGCTTTTATTCTTTTTAAAGACGAAAAGTATAGGTATACTATATAGTAAATAAAATATTGTAATATGTTTTAACGTTAAGCGCTTATTAAAGTACTTCTAAAGTAGTTTTTATTACGCTTTGTTAATTTAGTAAATAGGATAGTAGCGAAGTTTTACTCTTTTTATTAGTAGTATATTATAATTTTACGGTCTATATGCTAATAAACTATTGTTTACTACTTTCTTAAAAATATTGTACTTGTAGAACTTTAATAATACTTTTCTTACAAATTGGCTTTTTTTGCATTTAAAAAGCTTTTCAAGTTTTTTTTTTATTAGTTACGTTTATATTATGTATAATAGTGCTTTTATTAGGAGTTATTAAAAAAGAACTTTCGTAATCCTTTTTTTTTTAATTAAATTTTAACTTAATTGTTTATTTAGCGAAGTCCTTTATTTAATGCGATTGCTAGACTAATTAATATTTAAATTAAAAGTTTGTAGTTAAAGCTTTTTTAAAATTGCCTGCTTCTTTCCGAAGTTTATAATATTAAACACTAAATTATATGTTTTGCTTATAATTTTAACCTTTAACAGTAGTATTATTTTAGTTATTTTATTACTATTATAGTTTAATGCTATTTTATTAACTATTATTATTTTATAAGAGATTTCTTTTTTTTTTAAGGTATTTTTTATTTATTAATAACTTTAAACGATATAAGCGTTATTGCTACTTTGGAGTTTATTATTATAGTAAACGTAGCGTTTTTTTATAATATTTAAGTTATTAACTTTCTTTTTTTATTATTTATAGAAACTTTAAAAATATTAACGTAAGGCTTTATTAGCTATTCTTTAGCTAAGTTGCCTTTTTGTTTCCCGAATAGTAGAATTTTCCTTTACTCTTACGTTCTTTTTTTGAAAAACGTAACATAGAGGGGTGTAACGCATGTATGGGCGTGGTTCTTTTGGACTTTAGCTATTGGCTAGTTAATGCGTTTATCGATTCTGCAAATACTGTTAATCCTAGGGGCTTTCCTAAAAGTAGTTGTATTGCGTTGAAAACTTAGTTAATTACAACTTAAAAACCTTTATTTTGTTTTAAAGTAAGTTCTAAGCTAGGGGCTTAGTAGCGCGTTAGCTAGCCAGCTTGCTTCTCGTCTTTTTGTGTAAGTTTATTTTACGCGTTAGTTACTATTTAAGTATAGTTTAATTTATGTTAAGAATAAAGTTTTTAATATTTATGCTTTTTATATTGTACTAGCGTATAATTTTTTAGTTTACGTTTTTCGAAGTACGCGGTAGGAAAATATTAATAATTTTGAAAAACCCTTCTAGTACTTTAGGCTACTTTAAACATTTCTTTATTTAAACTATTTACAACTATTTGTACTAGCTAGAGTACTCCTACTTCCTATTGTTTTTTAAAAAATAGTTTTTCTTGCAACTTTTTTGTAAAGTGTTTTAAGCATGCGGTATACATATAATAATATTACGCCACCTTGTTGTAACGGGGATATAGTAGGTATAGTTGTAATGCATTTCCTACTATTCGTTTATATTATAGTTCTATAACTACTAATATAAACTTTTCTAACTTATTAAAGTCTACTAATTGTAAGCCTAACTATTGTTTTGAGAATAATATTGCGTTTATAAATCGTTTGTTTAAATTGCAATTATTTGGAAAATTAAACGATTTTGCTAACGAATTTCGTTTGTTTTGCTAAAAGCATTCAAGATTAACTTTTTATAGTTGCTTTTTAAGTTCGTTTACAATTTTTTCTTTTTAAGCGAGTTTTTATAGGTTGTACTAGTTGTATTCTTTTAGGGTGATTAAATCGTCCGTAAGTTCTTTATAGTTAACTATATTAACCTCTTTAGCTACGTTTTCGTTTTCTCTAACCTTGGTTGTTCTTGTTGGGACTGGGGCCTAACCTTCTAATGAGGAGACTTAGCTCTTTAGCGGGGCTAACCTTAAGTGTGCTCGATTAAGCATTTGCCCTCTATACGCACGAACCTTATATTCTACGTTGGTTAAGTTATTAGTGCTTTAGTTTTACTTTATAAAAGAAATGTCCTTGCTTAATATTACCTTTTAACTAGGCTTTAGCGTACTAGTGCAGTTCTTAGCAAAGTGTTCTTTTTTACTTAGCGATAGTAGTTAACGTTTTTCTTATTGCACTTTAATTATTGCTTATCTATAGCGTCCACATCTATAGGTTTTACGTAAGTGCTATATACTATGCTTTACTAAGTGCAACGTTGTCCTTTGTTTGGATAGGTATAACGGGGCTTATATTCGCTTTTCTTTTCCAATTCTTTCTAGTAAAGTTTATTATTTATTTGTACTACTTACTTAATAGCTTTGTTAAGTATAACTTTTTTAGGAATTGTAGTGAAAGCGTTCTTAACTTTGCTTTTAAGTCTTTTATAGAACGTAGGGATAAGGGTATTATCGCTTTATTTTATATTAACTGCTTCCTTGTGAAATGCAAAGGTGTACGTACTTGTTGCTCTTTTCTATTTTAAAATATTAAAATGCTTTTAGTTGCGCTTAAGCTTATTAACTTTTCCAAAAACTTTCAAAATTTCTTTTTTAAAGTTATTAAAGCGTTTAT
This sequence comes from Lasiosphaeriaceae sp. G1095, assembly GCA_027569635.1. NCBI lineage: Eukaryota > Fungi > Ascomycota > Sordariomycetes > Sordariales > Lasiosphaeriaceae > Lasiosphaeriaceae sp. G1095. The sequence goes on along the minus strand of JAPDFK010000424.1, from coordinate 16,294 downwards.
AAACTAATACTATAAAATTTTCCTAGTTTGTAGCGCTATTCTTTATATAATCCTTTTTAGTAAGTTTAAACTATATTTAAGCTTTTTTTTCTAGTTTTAAAATTATAAAGGCAATTTTATTATAGGCTTGCAAGAACTTTTTTAGATAGTAGGTGAAGTATAATTTATACGCAGTAATAAAGCTCTAAAGTTTTTTCTTATTACCTCTAAAGCATACTAGCTAATGGAGTTTTACTTTAGACTTATTGGCATTATATTATAATAGTATATCTTATTAAGCTCTAAATATTACAAGCTTTTCTCTAAGCTAGGCAATTACCTTTCCTAAGTTTGTCATTTTAACGAGCGGGCTTATCGTTAACTTTACTATTAACATATCGCTTAGTTAAAGTTGTACTAGCTGGTTAGCTAGCGAATTGCTTTTTGAAGATAGTTTTAGGGTTTTAATAATGTTTAATAAAGTGATTAGAATGTTTTATATTAACTATCCCTTACAAGCAACCTTTTAGGAGTTATTAACGTATTACAACCCTGAGTTGTAACCTGCACAAAGTAGGTGCTAGGGTTAGGGTTGGGTATAAGAGTGTGCTTATAAAGCGTATAATAGCAGATAGAGTAATAAGGGTTATATAGCTATAACCAATACAATTGCTAAGAAATATTTTGATAACTACTAAAGTATCCTAAAGACCCTTTAGCCTACTTGTTTATATAGAAATGCTTCCTTGCATCCTATTGTTCTAAGTACTAGGACTGCGGGAGCAGTTCCCTAGTCCTGTCCTACGAGATACTGGGACTAAGCTGACTGGTTAGTGCTCGCCTTGTCTTATTCGTTCTACAGTCCCGATATACGGGACTCCGGGACGGCCTTGATTGGTCAACCCGCCCAGAAGGGTCCCACTGGTCCCGCCTGGGAGTGCTGCCTAAGGCTGCTCTCTGTTGCCAATCAGAACCGTAACATCTTTATTATAGTAGGTAGTTATATTAAAAGCTAAGGGTTTATAACCTAGGCTTTTTAATAGGGTTACAAGCTTTTATTGCTATAAGTAGGGTGCTTGCTTGAGTTTATATAAGGATTTTTTGAGCAGTATAACTTGGTCTTAAGTAAGGTTTTAGCTTAACTACTTTAGAAAATCCTAGGCTATTTAACTATTAAGATTGTACTTGTATAGGCCTTTAAGGAGTTTTATATATACGCTAACGTCAGTTTTAAAGTTTAGGAAAGCCCCTACAAAGTTAACTTGCTCTATCTCTAAGTTTAATATGGCTATAATGGCTAGTACAACCCGCTAAGTAGGTGGTGTTAATGTAGTTGTGAAGGTTATTATAAAGTTAGTTCTAAGGACCTATTGGAAGCTTTTTACTACAAGCTTAGCCTTAAACTTAATGACTTGGCTTTGAGGGTTCTTTTTGGCTTAGTAGACTTAGCAGCTGGTTATAGGGGTTTTTAGGGCTTTGGAACAGTTGATAAAGTAGAAAGTCTTTGTTTTTAGTAATTGCTCTAGCTCTTTAAAGGAGGCTTTAAGCTATTAAGCCTTTTGTAAGTGTTTAAGAACTTGCTTAAAGGTAGTGGGCTCGTTAGACTTAGACTTAGCTTTCTTAACCTTATAGCAAATAGATTTAATAATTTTAATAACTAGGTAGGTTACTAGCTTATTAGTATTTATAGGGTTGAAAACTTTATACTCCTCTCATTGGGCTTAAGTAGCTTAAGGAAGCAGTATTTTTACTGTAATGGGTTTAAGCTAGGTATGTAGCTTAGGTTTAGGGGTTGAGGCTAGTTTAGGAGCTGATTTAAATGCTAGCTTAATAGCTAAGGCTGGCTTAGGGGCTAGCTTAGAGGTTAACTTAGGGTTTTCATCATTGACGTTGAGGAGCTGTAACGAGTTTGTAGGCCTTATAGAGCTTTGGAGGTAAGTTGTAGGGTCCTTGTACAGCTTAATAAAGCTGGTTTGGACTACTCTTCACTGTCCTAACTATACTAAGTAGGTTTAGTAACCCAGTATAGCAAATAGTCTTCCTTTTACACCTTTGAGCGCTAGCTTTTCTACTATAATTTAGCATTTAGAAGGGACTAATACTATACACTTAGTGCTAATAAACTTATAGTTTTCAAAGCTAAGTACATGTAGTACGTAGAAGGGTATTAGCTCATTATAAAAAAGTTAGTAAGGCGTAAGCTCCTTAGTTGTGTTAGCTAACTGGTTAATAAGTTTGAGGATAGAGTTAATTATATCACCTTAAAGAGTTAGTAACAGCCTAGTAACTACTATAATAGCTTTAAGTCATTTAAAAATCACTTGTATAGAGTGTTTTAGAAGGCTGTTTTAGTTGTAAGCGTAAGAACTAGACTTACTAAATCTAATACCTTTTTTTATAAGGTAAAGTAATAGCTTTTTAATCTTTATACCCCCATTATAGTAAAAGTATGCTAGGTAGCGCTAGTAGGTATTGTAAAGGCCTTTGATAATTAACTTAGCCTTTATAATGACTTTATCTTTTAACTTTAATAGTTGAAGAATCTAGAAATAGGTTTTTTAGTTTATTATAATAAAGCTATATCGCTTATTATTTAGTAACATAAAGTGAATAATAAAAACATTCCCCTTTATTCAGCTTAGGGTATATAGTAGATTAGGAACTGGCTTTTTAAAGGGCTTTTAAAGGATTTTTGCAGCATTATAGCTTTTGTAGGCTAAGTTTTTAAGTTAGATTTTTTAAAAGTTAGGCATACCTTTAGTAATTAGGGCTATCTTTTTAAAAGTTCTAAACTTATATAGCCTAGCTAAATGTACTAGAGTTTAGCTAACTTAATTAGGGCTTTTAAGGGTAGCCTACTAGCTTTAGTTATAGCTGTAACCCCCTTTGTAAATTTAAGGGCTGAAGGTAGTTTTTTGGCCTTTTTAATAGCTATAACCTCCTTTGTAAATTTAGGGGCTGTAAGATCCGGTTTTGAGTTATTGGTATAGTAATGTTAGATTATACTGTAAGTTTACTATTGCTAAGGACTTAGTAGGGTACTTTAAATATCCTTGGTGGTAAAGAAGAAGCTTAACTTTTAAAAGTTTAGTAGGGCTATTACCTTTTAAGAGGTAGTATAAAGCTTTTTGTCATGACCCAGAGTCGTGACCTGTACAAAGCAGGTACTAGGGTTAGGGTCAGGTATAAGGGTGTGCTCACAAAGCGCACAACAGCAGATAGAGTAACAAGGGTCGTATAGCTGTAACCAATACAATTGCTAAAAGATACTTTGATAACTATTGAAGTGTCCTAAAGACCCTTTAGCCTACTTGCTTATATAAAAATGCTTCCTCGCGTTCCGCCGTCCCAAGCACCGGGACCGCGGGAGCAGTCCCTTAATCCCATCCTACAGGATACTGGGACTGAGCTAACTGGTCAGTGCTCCACCCTATCCTATTCGTTCTACGGTCCTGATACATAGGACTCTGGAATGACCCTAATTGGTCTACCTACCCAGGAGGGTCCCACTAGTCCTACCTGGGAGGCTGCCTGAGGCCGCACTCTGCTGCTAATTGGAATCGTGACACTTTTCCTTTATAAGATAGCTGCTAGCCTTATAGAGCTTATGCTTACTAATGATATTTAGTAGGAACCTAGGAATGTAAAAGGTTTTAATAAGGTTAATAGAGCTGTACTAAGCTTTACTTTCTATAACTCCTATAAAGAATTCTTTTTTTACTATCCTAATGCTTTATAGTTAGATAGGACTACTACTAGTTTTAATAAAGCTCAGCTTTGTAGACTTTTGTAAGTTTGAAAACATATTCTTATTGTTACAGATGTGTATTGTAGAGCTTATATTGAAGAGCTATATGGATTTATTAGGCTTAACTAAGTAGCTAGATTTGATAGGTTTAAGTGTAAAGGCCTTTAAGGGCTCTTTAAGCTTAAAGTTCTCTTTTATAGTTGGGTTAAAAACTATACTAGTTTTAAGGCTATAGCTTATTATAAAAGCTTTTTGTATAGTCTCCTTAAAAGGCTTAGTATTAAAGGATTTTTCAGCACTTTAGCTACCCTTGTTTAAGCTTTTTCCCTTCTACTTTTTAGTACTATTAACCCCTTTAAACTCTTAAGAATCCTTAGGCTCCTTTAAACCTTTAAGCTCCTTAGAGTCCTTTAATTTCTTAGAGCCCTACTTTTAGCCTTTCTTAAAGTTAGCTTAAAGGTTAAAGTATAGTTATAAAGTTGAAAAAGCTAAATTCCAAGCTTTGGCTAATAAGTTTTCTTAGAAATATAAAAAGTTTAGCTAAATAAGCATATCTTTTATAGTATATAGCTACTACTCTTACTATAATAAGCTTTTGTAGCGCTTAGCCTACTATAGGAAGTAGCTTTTTAGGATGTTAAAGTAGTAGTTAACTTAGTTAATTTTAACAATTTTAACTCCTAAGCCGTAATGCTAACTAACTATAGTATTGAATTTAGCGTTAAAGTTTATTATAATAGTGCTACTATTAAATTAGAGGTTATAAAACTCCTTATAAAGCTTTTTTCAAAATACTGGTAGGGTAAGAGCATACTATAACCTTAATTGCTTATAAGCTATAGTAAAGTTAGTTTTATAAGCAATGGTAGCTAAAGGACCTTCCCTAAGAGTATTCTAGAGGGTTAGTAGAAAGGCTGCTTTCTAAGGATTAAAAAGTTAACTACTAACTTAGTTTGGGTTATTAAGGAATTCAGGGATTTGTAGGGCCCTAAACTGGATTGAGATAGCTTGATACTACTACTAGTAGTTCTCAGAACCTGAAAGGCACTATTTTTTAGCTAGGTTTAAGGATTGCTTAGCTAGTTCCTTAATTGTAAGATTACTAAAGTCATTGCTAGTAAATGTAGGAATTAGTACTAGAATAGGTGCTGGAGGAGGTACCGAAAAGAATACTTAGGTAAGTGCTAGGCTTGAGGTAGGCGTAAGCACTGAAATTAATAAAAAGTATACTAATGCTAGCCTTTAGGTAGATTGCTATAATAAAGTAATTACTTATTGCAATTACCTTGCTAGGTTGTTAATCTAGCTTTATAAGTCCTATAGTATAGGACTTAGAGAACTTGTAAGCTCTAAAGCAGAGTTATAGAAGGTTATACTAACGTTGCCATTATTGTTTAACATAGTGGACAACGTTATTGGGCTTGTTAGTAGGCTGATTATAAAGGTTAATGAAAGGCTAGTTAGTAAAAGCTAAGTTGCTTAAGTTTTGGAGAATATAAGCTTAACTCTAAGCTTATAACCTATTAAACTACGTATATTTTTAGTAAGCTTAAATGCAGTATTTACATAAAAAAGCTATAATAGTTTAAGTACTATAGCTGTACGTAGCGGAAGTATATAGTGTAAGGTAAGTTAATAAACTTATAGCTTTACGTATAATAGTAGGCTAAATGGGCTACTAAGGGAAGCAAGAAGACTAGCAACTTGACAGGAACTTCCCGGAGTTATACCTATACTAAGATTGTAGGGAATTGGTCCCTGTAGTCTACTTTACTAAGATTGTGGGAGCTATTCCAATTGTTGAGGGTTTTACGGCCAACTGTGGGCACTATAGAGAGCTACTAGCTATTTAAAGTAGTTTAAAACTTATAACTTTTTATAAAAAATATATTACTAGCTATAGATATTTTAAAATATTATTTCCTTTATTTAAAGTTATTATTTATATTTGTAGATGAAAAGCTTTCAAATTGCCCTTACAGGTTTTTTATAGTTATACCCTATTTTTTATAAATTATAAGTTAATATTTTCATTAACTATATCAGCTTATTATTAGCTTGTTAGTAATATAGCATTATTTATAAGTACTTTTTAATAATAATTAACTATTTTATAAAAATAAAATACTTTATATTTATTATTAATATAACAGCAATTATACTAGTTAATGCGTTTATTTAAAAGGTTTATTAACTTTATAATATTTTAATATTTATAATTTTAAATTATAGTATTTAATTTATTTTATATTTTAAAAAGAATTAAGTTAACGCTTAAGCGTTACGCTAAAGCTATTAATATTATTTTACCCTCAAACTAACAATTAAATAGAAATTGTTAACGCTACTATTAAATAATACTTAGATGCTTATTACTCGTTTTACTAAAATAACTAAATAAATTAGCTACTGATTACCAAATTTATAAAAAATAATTATACTTTAAAAACAATTAGCTTTTCTCTTTTTTTTATAAATTATAATTAGAACTTAATAATGGAAATAAAGCTAGTTTACTCTTTAGCAACCTTACATATAGCCTAGTAATAATAAGAGTTTAATAACGCTAATACCATTAAAAAGAGGATTTAGTAGGTAATAAACTAAATTAAAGCATTTATAGTTAAAATTTAAAAATAATAAGCATACTTTATAAACTAATACTAATTAAAAACTACTTTATATTTACCTAGCAATTTAATTTAAATTAATATACAATACTTTAAAACTATTAACTTTATAGTTAAATTTAACAATAAATAAAAAAGCTTTTATAAAATAATAATAGTTTATTAGTAAATTATAATATTTAAATTACCCTTTATATTTAAAATATTCTTTATTTTTTACGTTTTACTTATAAAACTATATTAATTAGGGATTTTAAATTAAAAAGCTACTAATTAAAAATATACTAAAAAAGTAGAAAATATTATAATTATAAACTTAAATAATAATAAAAACTTCAAAATAGTTTTTTAATATTATTTTTGATTTTTAAGCTAAAAATAATATTTTATAATATAAAATTAAATAGCGTTACTTTTACTATGTAATATAAAAGTGAATAAAAAATCTGAAAAAATATAATAATAATATTATAAAGCTTTACTATAAGTACTTAAGTAAACCTAAACTTTTAAACTAGTTTACCTTATTATAGCCCCTTAAATAACTTATTGCTTTTAAAAAGACGTAAAATTAACTTAAAGTAGTTCTTAAACATTAGCGTTTAAAAGTACAAAAAATATAAATTTGTTAATAAAAAAGTATTAAACAAATAATAAATAAAAAGTAAAAAGAAAATAATATACTATGCTAATTGTTAAATATTTAATAGTATAATAAATTATAAATAATAATAATATATTATAATATAAAAATAAAATAAGTTTTTAATAAAAAAGTTAGCTATTTAAACTAACTATTAAATATTTTTTATTTAAATTAATATATAAAAATACAGTTAATTTTAGCTTAAAAATAAATGGTAAAAACTAGAAAAAAAAAAGCAAATAACTATAGCTTATTTAAATAATTAATAAAGTAACTTCAATCTTTTACTATAAAGCAGTAGCCTAATAATTATTTATACTCTCTTCTTTAAAAGCATAATAAAAAGTTACTTTACTTAGTTACAAAAGGACTTTTTAGCTATAACTTAAATATTATACATTAAGTTATTTATTAATAAAGTAAGTTTTAATAGTTACTTTTATTTCTTTATATTAATAATATTATTATATAAGCTAGAATAAGTATATATTATAATATAAAGTTAACAACGTTTATTTACTATAGTATTATAAGTAATTTAACTTTTTTAACATTTTAATAACTTATTAGCAATATGTAAAAAATAAAGTTAAAGATATAAATGTTGAAACCTATGGTAGGCTAGCCTTACTAAGTCTATTGAATAGTGCCTAAATAAAGGTATTATAGTAAACTATGTACTATAACTCAAAAGGTATTATAATAGACTATGTACTATAACGGTTGCTAACTGTAAAAGTTAAACTTATAAGTAGAATGAAAGCTCGAAGAACATATATTTAAGTGTGTATTATAGCAACTGATTCAACTACAATAAGGGGTAGAAAGTAGGCTTGAAGAGCCTATGTTCCAGTACAATAGCAGAGCTTAATAAGGTATTAAGAAAAGTGAATACAGCTAAATTATAGTGGACTATGCACTATAAAATAAGGAGGTTGAATAGAGCGAACTATATACTATAATAACTATATTATTGCTTGTATAATTGCTTATAGAAAGGAAAAAGCAGTACTATCTAAAGAGGGTAGGTGCCTTTATATAGGCCTTTAGTTATATTCTAAAACCTTCTATCTGCTTACGTAATGCTTACGTAATGCTGACAAATACACTATAGATTAGTAAGCAAGGCTCTATAATCAGATCTTTCTAAAGGCTTCTAGTGTATTCTAGTACATTCTAGCACCTTCTAGCGTCTTTTAATACCTTCTAAGTAGCAAACTTACTACTATACATTAGCACTCACTACTGCTGCTATAAGCTCTGTATAGAGCTGTTACTATAAGTAAGCGCTCTCTAGCTATAATAGCCTATAATAGGCTTTACAAAGTACTAATACAAGCATATTTTAATAATAAAGTATAAACTTATTAACTTATTAACTACTTTTTTATTAATAATTAAATTATAATAAGCTTATATAGCTTTCTTAATATTAATAAAAATAATAAATAGAATATTAACTTCCTTAGTAATTTTAATATAAATAACTTTATTAAATATAAAATTATTATTACTTTTATTATTATTTTTTTTATTTTAAAAGCAAATAGCAAATTTTAAAAAATTATAAAGCTTAATAGTATTACTTTATATAATTACAAGAACTTATAAATAATAAGCAGTTAGCTAGCAATATAAAAATATAAAAAGATTTATTTAATTATATATATTCTTTTATTTAATATACTAATTACATTTAGTTTTAACTATAAATTTAGCTATATAGCTAATACAAAAAGGAGTTACACTATTTAAATTATATTAATTTAATATAGTGCACATACAATAAAAATATATAAAATTCCCTAGCAGAACGGGCATATTTTACTCCCTAACCTTATTTCGAACGTAATAATGAATAACGCGCACGTTGCAATGCACTATACAATTAGTTTTAATATGGGGTATTTTTATTTAAAAAAATAAATAAGGGATTAGTTACTTTAGAAAAGTATTTAGTATATACAAGTATAAAATAATAGGCAATATAGTTATGGTAAGGATATTACAACTATAAGGTAAGGCAGGGAGTAGGTTGCTAAAAGAAAAAGGGTAGAGAAATGTAATTAAAAAATAAATAATAATAATTCATTAGCGTAATAGTTAATTAACAACTCTATTACATAGTAAGGATAGCTAATAAATAACTAACGTATGAACTATACGCTACCGCTATACGCATAACAAGCTAGCGGAACGTAGCTATAAGAGAGCATAAATAAAGCATAGTAAGTAAGCGCCGAACTGCCTAAAAAACGGGTGTTTGCCTTCTGTAGAACGGGACCGAGTTCATGCATCCGGAACGAGGATTTTAACGTCATTTACAATTAAATGCACTTTAAGAGTGCGGTATTATTATAGTACCAAGATGTATAAGGAAGCAGTAGGCGACATTAAAGCAAGTAAGAGTATTAATGCAATATATTTAACTATGTTAATAAAGTCTTCAGTAACTTTCTTTCTCTTTGTTTAATATCATATTTATTTACTTAAACTTAAGGTTAGCATTACGATATAAACCTTATAATGAATGAATTTTTTTTATTATTAATATAATTATTTAAAAGAATTAGTATAAATTTTATAATAAAGTTATTACTTTATTAATATTAAAATTATATAATTAATATAGCTTTAATAATTATTATTATTATTAAACTAGTACAATTATTTTATAAATGTATACAATGCTATTTTAATATATTATTAAATATAATTTTTAATTAAAAATTTTAAATCTTATTAAGTTAAATAAAAGCTTTTATTTATTATTTATAAATTAATAATTAATTAAAACGAATATATTAAAGCTTTTAATATTATTATTTGTAAAAGCTAAGTTTATTTATAATAATAATATTTACTTAACTATTAATATAAGCTTGTTGGATTGACAGGGTCAATTACGTTAGTTAATAACTATTGCAATAGGTGGTTTGGTTAGCCACGTAATAGTAGCTAGTGGGTTGTGTGGTGATTGCATTGATTTATCTTATTAAGGGAAGAAAAAGGATCTTAACTAGGTTGACAGAAAGCCTTTTGATGTGGCCGATTTATATAGGTCCTTATAGTTCTTGTAGTTACGTGTGGTCTCCATGGTTACGTGATGGCTACTTCTTTTACCTTCTTAATGCTCTATACCCCTTAAAGGGCTATTATTCCCACACTAATAGTCTCTCTTTTATGCTGTGCTTTTGTTATTGTTATTATAAACTTTATAATTGCGCTTAACTTATTTTTGTACGCACATTGTTATTGTATTCATATTAATAAGAGTTTGTAGTGCTTTATTTGGTCTTGCTTTAGTTATAGTATTAGCTGGGTTGTCGTTTCTATGGATTTAACGGACTTTGAAGATTTCCTTTTTTTTTGTACGCTTACTGCAAGCTTATAATATTCATTACTATAAGCTGCTTTTTCTTCGTAGTTCTGAGCTTTACAAGATATTCGTATAAGGAGAACGAGTTGGTGTAAATAATAATAAGAATCTTGTTAATATTTAACTTAGTTAGGATTATACTAATTATAATGTTAAAAGCAATTGTTATATTAACGCTATTAGCTATTGTATAAATTTTAGAAGCTAGGACGCTACGAGTAATCTGCTTGTACTTAGTAAAAAACTAATGAATTAGGTTGCTAATTATTATAAACTTGCTATTATATAGCTTTTCATTTATTAAAAAGATTATAAAGCTGATTTATAAGTTTAGGTTTTTGTTGTTAGCGAATAAGCTGTTAGCGAAGACGAATAACTTTGCTATTAAAAAATTTATTAGAATAAAAGTAAAGCTATAGTTAAAAAAATTTATTTCCTATTAGATTTATTTATTTATTTTAGTAATATAATTTTTTTTCAAGTTCTTTATATTGTATTGTAGTAAATAGGTTGAATGCTGCTTTGGGTTAGCAAATAGAAGTAATGTATGCGCTACGCGTACTACTTAACGTATTTTTAAAGGGTAGTAACTTCTTAAAGTTTCTTGCTTTGCTTTTTTTATTGTAAAGTAAGGTTTTCGCTATTATAAGCTAAAATGTAGCTATTAAAAATTATTGGGTTTTTTAGGGTTAGTAGTTCTTTTGGTTTGGTTATAAACTTAGCTTTTTTAAGCTGATTGTTTTTTAGTACCTTAAATTTTATATTGCTTAGCTTAATTGTATTGTTAATTTATATACTAATTACTATAAAGTATTTTAAATTAAGCGTTATAACTAATAGGTAAGGGTTATAAGTAGAAATTGTTATATTCAATTGCTCTTAGTAGTGCTTGAAATAGGCTGCTTATTAGTATATTTTTGCTTTAGTAATGCTATATAGCAATTAAATAACCTTTATAATCGTTCTTTTAAAGTGCAAGTAGCAGATTTTTTTAAAAAGTTATATTAGAATTATTTACTATAATAGGGTTTTTAATTAGGTATACGCTTATATAATATTTTAAAGTTGTAACTTTATTTTTTAAAGTAAAAAAAAAAAGTGTAAAAGCAATAATAATTCATTAATTAGCCCGCTAAATTGTTAAGTTTTATATAAAGATTACTTTTTTATTTTTATTATTATAACTTTAAATAGTAAAGCGTAACCTTTTATAAAGTATATTAATAGCTTTGCTTTTAATCTTTCTTATTAAGTATAACTTAAAGATATATATATTATGATACTTTTTTAAGGTTATACTACTTAAATTTAAATATTTTTTTTAAAATAAAAGTATTAACTTCTTTTTTATTAAATTATTTGAATAGTTCGTTTGCAATTATAATTTTTCCTTTTTTTAGAGTTAAATTGCTAAGTTATAATTAGTTTGCTTTTTTACTATTATATACGCTATTATAAGGGTAACTTCTTTAGTTATAGTAATATTAATATTAAGGGTTTAGATTTTAAGCTTATTCTTAAAGCTGGGAAGCTATTTGCGTTATTTTGAAGCTAGGGGTGCTTTTTTTGATAGTGTTTAGTTATTGTTATTATTGTAATCAGGGGTATAGTTAAGGTTATAATTGATTTTAGTATTTGGAATAACTGTAGTTTTATTTTAATAGTATAGTTTAATTACTATAATTTGGAAATTAGTTGGTTTTCTGTTAATTTTAACTATATAGGTTTTTTTTATTTTATATAAATAGAATGTATACTTTAATTTATTTTTGTATTTTTCGTTATACTTTTACTTTATTTTAAAGTAAAAGGTTAAGGGTTATAAAAGTACTTAAACTATTTTAGGTAGTGAAAGCTTTATTAATTTAACGCTTAACTTTAGCTTTTTGCACTTTAGTTATTGCCTTACGTATAGTATTTACGTGTGTTTTAATAAATAGTAATGGTAGTAATAAAAAGGATATATATAAATAAGTTTTAAAAATAAGTAATATAAAAACTAGTTTATTAAAGCTAGCAATATTGTTTATTGCCTTTATAGTTATTTGTAAAACTTAGTTTAGCGTTATACTAATATTTTGTAAGTTTGTTAAAATAACTTTATATATATATTATTGTAGTTTATAATAATACTTTAGCTTGCTTATTAAATTGTAAGCTTTAATAAGGACTTTTTTAATAGTAATTATTATTGTTTTAGCGTTATTATAAAACTTTGCTATTATAAAGTTAGTACTAGCGTTAGTAATAATAATATTAAGTACTTTAATATATATATTCATTTATATAGTTTAAATAATATTTTAAATAGTTTTTGCTATTATATTATAAAAAGATTATAGTATTTAAAAAGTAATTACTTTATTAATAATATAAATAATAAGCTTTTTATTAATATATATAACGTTTATAAAAATTTAATAATTAAAGTTAATATTATTATAAATTATAAATTAGAATTAACTAAGCAAATTATTATGTATTTAATATTAATAATAAAATTTTATAATTCTTTTTATAATATTTAATTAAACTTATTATAATTAGTATAAATAAATATTTTATATAAGCATTTAACTAAAGGGTAATTAAATTGCTAGTATAGTTAGTATAACGTAATTTTTATTATATTATATTAAATTATAGTTTTTTTAAATTCGTTTAGTAAAAAGAATAGGTAATTTTATTTGCAAATTATTAGATAGCTTTTTTTTTTATATATAATAATATTAAAAATATTATTAAAGTAAATATTATATTTATTTATATTTAAAAAGTAAGGTAAGAATAGGGTATTTGCTAGTATAATTTGGAAGTTAAAGATATTACATAAGGTTTTATAGTAATAGTGCTAAAAAAATATTTTTAGAGTTATTATTAAATTGTATTTAGTAATTACTAACTATTAAGAAGTTAATTTTTATATTTAGGATTTTTTTTTATAATATTTAAATTTAATTTTCGCTAATTGTTAATACTTTAACTATTCTCATATTAAGTATAATTCCTTAAAGAATGTTTATATTATAGTAGCCCTTAAAATAAAAAATATATATAGGTTTATTAGGAGTTTATTATTTAAAAATATTAGTTTTTATAATAATATAAACAATTACTTAGTTGTTTAAAATAATAATAGTTATATTTTTGTTAATTATATAATAAAATATATAAAAGCTTTTAAATAGTATATTTAAATTTAATTTCTATTAGTTGTATTAAATATTAAATTTACTAGTATTAGTTTTAATTTTAGCTTTAAAATTGTTAATATTAATACTTTTATAATTAATTAAAAATATTGCAAAATTATTGTTTTTACTATTATATTTTTATATATAGCGCTTTTATTGCTATTATTTTAATTAGCATTTAAAAATTAGGTATTTTATAAACATAGTTTTGTTTTTATATATAAAATATTTTTTAATATTATTGCTATTATAATTATTATTATTATTAAAAGGTTTAAATAGTTATTAGAATTTATTATTATTATAATAATTTTCTTAATTACTATTTTTACTATTAAATCAGTTATTACTTTTATATTATTAGTTAATTTAATATTATTTATTTTTATTATTATTATTAAGGTTATAATAGTAAGGATTTTAAATAGTATAATACTATTTAAGGATTTATTTATAGTATTACAAGTAAATATTAACTGTATTTTGCAAGTTGGAAGTAACGCTTTTAAAAGTAATTGTTAGTTTAATAATAATTAGTATATAAACTTTAATACTTTAAAAAATATTAACTAACTATTTTATAAAGTTGTAATTACTTTAATAATTATTTAATAATTTTTTATAAATTTTTTATAATTGTATAATTACAATTTTAAAGTTCTTTAATAAGGTTTTATTTAAGTTAGTTGTTATAATTTATTAGCAGGTAATAAATTACTATTTTTATAAATAAAGCTATTAGTTTTTAATTATATAAAAAGATTATTTAGTTTATTATATTATTTAATTAAAAAAAGGCTTTTTTTAATTATATAGTTGTAATAAAATTACCTTGCTTTATCCTTTAATATAATTAAATATATTTTATAATATATATTTTATAGCACTTCTACTTTTTTATAAAAGTTTTAAAAAATCTTAATTTTTACATTTAATATATTATAAAGCTTATTATTAAACTTTTTATTATTATTTTATAGTTTATTTAAATTAGTTAAAACTTTTGCTATAATGTTAATTGTAAACATTTTTATACTACGCTTAAGCATAATATTTAAGATTTTTAAAATTTTAATTTTAGGGGTTTTAAAAGTTTTAAGCTAAATCATTAAATGATTACTACTATTATTGTTGATAATGTTTTTTTTTTTTTTTTTTACTCTTTTTCTTATTTATTTTTAATAGTATTTAAATTATAATATAACTTGAACTTATTTTCTTATATAATAATATATTTATTAAGCTTTTACTTTAGCTATTTAAAGAACTTATTAGCATTTATTAAGTTATAAAGCTAGGCTAAAATAATACTATTATTATTAAAATAAATATTATAATTATTAAGGAAGTACTTAAAAGTTGTATAAAAAGTTTTGTTAAAATTTTTAAAAATATTCTTATTCCAATTTTAAAAGTTTTTTTTAAATTAGATAAAAAGTATTTTATTAGTAAATTCATCATTTTTATAAATATTAAAATAGTCGATTAAGTGTTTAAACACTTTAGTTCATATTAGTTCTCATTATTAAAGTTGAAGTTTTTGCTTTCCTAGGTAAGGTCCATAATACTAGTAATTTTAAAATTGTTATATACTATTATATTATTTTTATATTAAAATGTTTTTATTTGTATACATATAGTAATAAAGGGGTAGGTTGATAGAAGGGTTAGGTAAATGGAGGAGTTCTTTGTAGTAATTAAAAGGTTGTAAAGCTATGATTGCAGTTGTGATCACTTTAATCGAAATGTGTAATAAATATAGGTAGCTGATTATAGCGAGGTATGCTTTCTTTTTAATTGCTTTTAAGGCTTTCGTTTCGTTATTTCCCTTAAGGGTTTTACGTGCTTAGAAAAAGCTTGCTCATACGTGCTGTTATAATGCTATTAGGGCTTTTTGCATATAGGTAATGCCCTTTCCATATTAAAATACATGCTACTTTTTATTTAATTACTTGATAGTAAATTATAGTTGCTATTGCTACTAAATCCTTACTACTTTATAGTTGAATTATATTAGGTTAACTACTAATTAGTGTTAAATTGATAGGGTTAATTATGTTAATTAACAACTATTGCAATAAGTAGTTTAGTTAGCTACGTAGTAGTAGCTAGTGGGTTATATAGTGGTTGTATTAATCTATCTTGTTAAGGAAAGAAGAAGGATCTTAACTAGGTTAATAGGAAGCCTTTTAATGTAGCTGATCCATATGGGTTCTTGTAGTCTTTATGGTCACGTGTAGTCCCTATAGTTACGTGATGGCTACTTCTTTTACCTTTTCAATACTCTATGCTCCTTAAAGGGCTATTATTCCTACAAAGCTTATTTAAAAATTTATATAATTATTATTTTTAAATAGTAAATTATATACTTTTTATATAATTAAAAATATATAAAAAGTTTATATTCTTAATTAAATAAGCTTATTTAATTATAAAAACAAATATATTATTATTAATAAAAAGTTATAAATTTATTAAAAAAAATACTATAATATATTATATTAATAAGTAAAATTTAAAAAAGGAAAAATTATAAGCTTTTTAATTTAAAATTTCTAATTTAAAATTAGAAAAAAGCTAGTATAAAATCTTATTTTAATTAAAATATATAAAAAGATTAGTAATTAAATATATTAAATTTATTAATTAGATCAATAGGCTTAATTATATAATATTTTCCTAATTTCCTTATTAATATAATATATTATAGTATTTTTT
>JAPDFK010000423.1:0-34912 GCA_027569635.1 Lasiosphaeriaceae sp. G1095 | reverse complement strand
CCCCCCCCCCCCCCCCCCCCCCCCCCCCCCCCCCCCCCCCCCCCCCCCCCCCCCCCCCCCCCCCCCCCCCCACCCCCCCCCCCCCACTCCACCACCCCCACCCCCCGCCCCGCGGCGGGGCCCCCCCCCCCGGGGGCCCCACCCCCCCCCCCCCCCCCCCCCCCCCCCCCCTCCCGTGAAGTATGTCATGCGCTGGGCTCGCGCCTTCCTCGCTCGTTGCGAATCTGTTATCAGCAGCGGGGGGACGCTTTCAGGACCTTTCACAGGACCCGAGCTCGAATCCTCTCCGGGAAATAAGGTAATCTACCAATGCTTCTTCTCATCGCACCTTCCTCCTTGTTTTTTAAATCACCTTTTGCGGGATAGCCTCCTCGATTTGCAATTCGTTTCTCCACTTCTCACATTTTCCACTGTGACGACGACGCACCTGGTTCCGGCCTGACAGGCTTCAACTCCAATAATCCTTCTCTTCAAGACATCCGCTTCCAAAGAATTCTCCATACTGAAGCACCATACAAAGCTCAGCTTCAAGAGCCTTTCCCTCGCGAAAAGTTGCCAATTTTTATTTTCTAAGCTCCAGGCATCCGGAACACCGCCCGTTCGGTCTAAACCGGTTTTCGGTCACCTCCCTAATGATGTCCTCGCAAATTCCTGAGCCAAGCGGCAAGGGGTGGTGTGGTTAGATGAGGGGAGACGAGGGCAACATTCGCCAGGCGCAACACCAAAGGTAAATACGTGGCGTTCAAGGTCCTGAAGTCCCTAATACCTAACCTTATTAACGTAAACGATGACCATGGCAAGTTTACGCTAATTTGTGACGACCTCGGGCCTGGCGAACCTGATCGTCAGAAGCAAAGAAGACCTCACCGTCGTCGGAGTGGTAGACCTCGAATAGCCAGAATGACATCGGATTCGCCCACCTATTTTGGCTTGGCAACGTAGTAACTTCTCCGAGACGGACCTATCGATAGCGTATAGGACTGCGACAACGACGAGCCGCCCAAGGTCGCCGTACGGTACTTCAAGTACCTCGAGATTTTCAAACGCATCCTGGAGGAGAAAGAGGCGAAAATGCCAAGTCACAAGGAGAAGGAGCTCTCCAATCTCATCATGTGGTCGCAAGACTCGGGGGCTATATAGCTAGCTAATTACGCATGCTCCTTTCGGCAGGCTTCAATGACAAATACAGCTTTCCTTTTACGCAGCTGGGGCAACATCTGGGTAGTAGACTAATTAGTTCTAAGGAGTAGGCGAGGCGTAATTAAGAAGGAATTTAACAACCCAGCAGAACTTAACGCATTTACGGTGCAGAAGGTACGAAAATTGGACGAGAACGATAGAGCTTTGGAGAAGAGGGAAGAGTGCAAAGGGCTCGTAGACAGCGGGAGAATAATAAAGGATAAATTTATTACTATATTTTGATACAGCCCGGCTGCCCAATAAATATTCGTTTTCTAAATAGAATAGCGGCCCTAGGACCTGCGATTGCAACGCGAGCCCGCGCCCGTAACCTCGCCGACACGCCGCACCTTCTAGCTGGCTAGATGTCTGGGGCGCCACCGCCCTCACCATCGCCATTATCGAACCCGCCCGCCCGCCCGCATCACTCTGTGTGCGAGGCCGAGACCTTCTTCTCTCGCTTGGATTCCCCGACACAGGTTATTAGACTTGGATAGTCGCGCCAGCAACCAGGCCAATTCATTCGGGTCCTCGCCCTCATCGCGCACGAGAGTCGGTATAATATACAGCCGGAGGTGCGCTGAGGTGGCGAATCGCGGATTACTATAAGGCTTCGGACGCCATTTCTATCGTTAGTATCGCCACCGTTATCTTCGGGCTGGCGGGTAAGGGAGGCATGTCGTTGTTCTCGGTTGTGGTAGACTGCGTCTTGTCGTCGGTCTCTGCACGTCGGATGGGCGATGGTTCTCGCTGGATATCGATAGGCGCTTGGCGGCCTCGGATTGATCGGCGGGTCGGCGGACACACGGGCAATTAAGGGACGGGGGGACCGAGGAAGTAGGTGCGATTACGGGACTATAGTATAGAATAGGTTAAAAAGAGGTCTCTTCTCCAGGTGGGTTGGTACTCATTTACCCAGACAGAGGTGGGCTATGCGCTCTGCTTTGCATTTTGGTTGGTGTTTTGGTAAATCGGCGATTCAAGCTATGGCCGGCCATTGAAATTGAAATGGGTTTCGGGGAACAACAAAGTCCTTGTGGACAATGAGGTCAAACTTGTCCAGGCCAAAGCCGTCTGGCGCTATACCATCCCAGGTTTCGCGCAGAGGGAGTCTTCAGACCGGCCACACGAAAGGGTCCTGGGAACGGGCAATGGTGGGCCGCTTGACGTCTGCATGTCGTCAAAGCATGATAATGTTCAAGGCCTTCACGGCATCATCCCAGTTCAGAACCTTGGATGCTGCGGCGCGAAGCTCTTTGCGGTAATTCTGGCCTTTGGAGGCCCACTCGTAGTGCAGGACGGACGACTTCTCGACCCCAGCAACGGGCTATGGCCTTCAGGGCGGTGAGGCAGGTGGACCTGATCCCGATCCGACGTTGACGAGGCCAAAGAAGCGCTCCTTCTCAGCGTCTGTCTGGCAGAGGCGCAGTTCATCGCGGAAGCCGCCCAGCTGCCGGAGTTGGTCGCATGTCAACACCAAGGCGGCGTTATCGTCGTCGTCGTCATCGTCGGTTTTGTTGTCGTCCTCCTTCTCCTTCTCCATGTTGTCGCCGGCCCGTGAGACTCGAAGGTGCGCTCACGGATGAAGGTACCTTCTGTGTCCGCCGCGTCCTCTTGCCGTAAGTCCTCTGCTGCTTGGCCTGGTAGCTCTCTTCGGGCATCCAAGACCGGCTCAAAGTCCTCAGAAGAGAAGCCGGGCTAGGCCGAGAATGAGAGAATGCCTAGCTTCTCACCCGTCCAGAAGAGAATGTCGTCGTTAAACCTGCCGCCCCGTATGCCTGCTCTTGCGCTCGTATTTCCGTCTTCAGCCACCCCTGCCGCCGCCACTCTAGGTGGTAGGGCGCGGTGAAGACCAGAGTAGGAAGCCCAAAACCAGGGACGAGCAAGAGGTCTCCGCCGGTGGGGTTGGGCGGCGGACCAGGGAAACTCTCACCGCGGTGGCGCGGCCCGCGCGCTTGAAGCGATCGCGTCGAACTGTGGCAGCACAGGAACTGGGGGGGGGGGGGCACAATGCAACGCATTTATGACATGGTGAGTTGCGAGCACGGAGGTGCCGGGATGGAAATGACAGTGAGCAGATGTCGTTGCACCAACTCGACTACTTTTGGCAGGGGAACCGTGTCACTAGACGTCCGTCCGTTTCAGCCAGTCTCCTCTGGAGGCTCGAGGCTCGCGCACGTCGAGACCATTCTTCCTCGAGCCCCATCCTCCCCCCTTTCAGCAGAGACACTGGGCGCGTTCATCGTGGCTGCAAACAAGTCCCAAGAACCAGCCGTGGCGCTACAAAGAAACCCAGGTTCACAGCGCTTGGCTGCTTGGGGTTGTAGACGGCCGCGTCTTGGTGGGTCACGTCATCAAAATGCCCAGCAGGCCTTGTCGCTGCACAGACGAAGTTCTTGCGCCACGAAGTCTTCTGGCTACCGCGCAGGACCTCTCCGGGTGGGGAATTCTCGATGGACTGGCCGATCGCGGTGTCTTCGCTTGTGCTTCCGAACATGTGAACTGGTTTTGGCGAGAAATGCGTCTCTTGCATGTGCATCACCTAATTATCCCAACAGCTTTATGAGGAACATGGTCCGCCTTCTTCAGAGACAATTATGGTAGAGACGGTGCAAGAAAATAGAGCTCGAGTATCTCGTCCATATCTACAAAGCCAACCAATGGCCATATTGGACCAGTCCAAATTCATGAAGGTAAGCCAGCATGCCAAAGCTTTTGCGATGCATCCATCTACAACTCCCATTATTAATGAGCACCCCAGCCCTCTATTCTAGTCTGCTACGCGTCTCATCATTCTCTCCAGTCGGCTCCTGCCCTCCGTCCTCTCGCTCGTCCTCCACATTCTTGCTCTTCCTCTCCCGCGTGCCCCTCTTCTTCATTGCCATCTCCGCATACTTTCTGATCCTGAAATGGCTCCCTCTCGGCTCCGTTGCCAAGAAGTTTTGTTTGTTGATAGGGATGGGTGCCTTGGGCATCTGGTGGACAGACTTAGAAATTGACGGGGTTAGGTGTGGGTCCGTAGCAGGACAGCCACGCTGGCGCTTTCCCTATGCGGGTTCCGTCATCGCGACATCCGTCACCTCGTCCTCTGTGACATCCTCGTCGTACTCTTTGCTGAGTCTTTGGGTCGCCCCATGAAGAAACCGCTAGTTCCAGAACATGAAGTCGATAAAACAATAGTGGAAGAAGAAAATCGGATCAAACGACGCAGTCTCGTTCTCTCCCGTACCGTCATTAACGCTGTTATTGTTTGGTTATGTCTCCAGGAAAAAAAAAACTCAGCCAATTTCCGTCCCAGCATTCGCATCATCACATAACCTCTTCCAAAAAATGCCCTCAACTCATAACGCTCCTAGCCACTTCTAGCATCATGGCAGCTGCCCCTCCCTCATCGCAGCCTCGCTCTGACCTGCCCATGGTTCTCACCACCCCCGGTGATCTCACCGACAACCAGAAGACGATCTGCGACGATCTTCTGGCTGCTCTGGTGCGCGCCGACCGAGTCGTAGCGTCGACCCAACCTTTGGCTACTCGTCGCAATCGACTTTGGGCCGATGTCTTCGAGTCCTGGGATACGAACGACTCCCCAGTGCATCCCGATGCCATCGGCGACAGGGATGGAAAAAGAAGTCGAGACTCCTGGTTGGCAGGTGGAGCCAGAACTTACCGGCTTCCGGAGCAGCCAGGAAGAGAGCATCAACCCTGAGCTCGCCGCAGAAAACTGTCCACCCTGTAATTCCCGCCCAACGGCGTCAGGGAGCGAAGGCCTAATTACCTCCGACCCTGCTTCAATTGGGATGATCGCGGCATCTCATTACGGGTGAAACGGGTGAAACGGGTGAAAAGGCGGACCCAGAGGGTGGCAATGCGTGAGGGAAGGTAATGAAAAGTCGGGAAGATATTGGAAGGCCCATATTAATGACTTACTAAAAAGCCATTTGTAATCTTTACCGGGGAAGATAAAATATAGAAAGTGACAAAGAAATTCTACATTAAGCTACCTGAGCCCTATTTCGGTAAATACATACTTAATCCCCACGACTTACATCCATCATTCAAATTATAGACCTACGGCAACAAGACACTAGACCTAACATGGAACGACATGAGAAACACCACAACTAATTAACATGACCAAGACGTGTTGAACCATCCCCCCCTCCGAACCCCCGTCACGTACCACTCGCCAAGATACTCCTTTACAACACCTCCAAACTTCTTTATAACCGGACCAGGATCCATCAAAGTAAAGTAATTCACACCATCCAGCACCTTAATACTCAACTTGTCGCGACCCAACAAACTCGCCCAACCATCGGCAGTAAAGTCCGTCCGGTTATTCAGCAATCACCGCATCTCACTTGGATCGTCAGGACGCATCTCAGGCTTTGGCCCGTTGGGATACTTGCAAACTCCATCACGCGCATAATTACACGATGAATGTGGGCGGAGAATTGGGAAGCGGTATGGGCTCGTATCGATCCAAAATGTGAATGAAGGCGCTGAAATGTTCACGGAGCCAGTCGGGCATCTTGTTGCGTCTGCCACCAAAGATGCCGATCGAGTCAAAGAAGGCATACATCCTCTACGGAGGGTTCTATAGGCCGATGGGGTTGGGCGAATTGAAAAGAATTAGCTTGTCAATGCTTTGACCCTCGCTCCGCAGCTGGCGGGCTGCTTCAACGGCAATAATACCGCCTACCGACCATCCGCCGAGGGCGATAGGCATATCGTAGGATCTAAACTTTTGTTTGTGCTGCGATAATTAGCATTCGTTTGATTTCTAGGATGTATTTGGCGGCGAGAATGCTTACGTGTGTGTCTACTTCTAGACGGGTCATCTCGGTCGCTGTTTTGAGCCAAGGGCAGTTCAATCCGATGTCATCTCCTCGGTTTGTTCAGCATTCGTTTTTCTTCAGCGCATTGCTTCCGAACTCGGCGGGCCTTTCAACCCAATAGGCATTAGCCCCATCTCTTCTTGAACATCTCCTCTGTCAGCCTGTCTGCAAACTCGGTCGCGAACCTCAAGGCAGCCTGGATATTGACAAAAAGACACCGACACCAACCTCAACCATACTCTTTCTTCTCGTATCTTCTGCGCTTCTTTTTGCGGTCCCAGGCAAACCGAATGCCTCAACATTCACGGGCTTTTAGCGAGCCCTTGACATCTGAGTTAGGCGCGCTTCTGTGGGCCATTTCTCTTCGGTTCCCTCTTTCCCCCATTCTTTCCTCTGGGCGCTCACCTTTCCATCACCCTCAAGCTTCCATTCGAATTGGACAGAATCTTCACCCCTCATATCTTCTCGGTCTCTCGTGAAACAATATTCCCGACGTTCCCTTGCATATAACTATTCCATCTCTATCAATCATACCTTATTCCATCGCCGAACTTACCGGGTATTTAAAATCTTGGTCGCTCATTAACATTACACAGCAGGAGTCACCTCGGCCTTGCTTCAGATCGTCATCACTTTTTATCAACCCACTCATCTCTCTTTCGACTCCTAGATTCGATGCTCTTGAGATACCAAAATTCTTGATTCTCCAAGTCAATCACTTGTTAGAAGCTTTCATGAGGGTCGATGATGTCGGCTTCTGGCAAGGACGCCCTGGATAAGGCACCAGCTCAAGGACCCTCGGAGATTTATC
Source organism: Lasiosphaeriaceae sp. G1095 (assembly GCA_027569635.1). Lineage (NCBI taxonomy): Eukaryota > Fungi > Ascomycota > Sordariomycetes > Sordariales > Lasiosphaeriaceae > Lasiosphaeriaceae sp. G1095. The sequence goes on along the minus strand of JAPDFK010000423.1, from coordinate 28,084 downwards.
CACGCCCGCCCGCAACCCGTAACTCTCAGGCCGACGACACCACCTCCGGTCTGGTGACGAACAGCCCCATTAGTTCTGACGTTGAGATACCCACAGGATCAGCATTATCCCGGTCGCCTCAGGCAATGAGCTCGGAGTCGAACACCCCCATGACGAGCTCGACAGACTAATACGCCCAGCCTCAGGTCATTAATTCCCATTCTATCTCGTCCAGGCTCCCCACCACACCTTGTCCCAAGATGCTTCGGGCTTCGCCATCACATCTGTCGTCTCACGAAATCGGCTCAGAGTCAAATGCTCATAGGACGGAGTCATCAAAGGAGGGCTCTCAATATGGTGGCATTTCCGTAAGCCATCCTCCCAATGATAATACCAGTGACGACGACAGTGAGGACGAGCTGTTTGTCCGTCAGCCCGGTGATTTCACCGCTGCCAGCGGTACTATCGATCTCACAAACGAGACCGAAATGGAGTCCGATGCCAGGGCATTGAGGGTTGCCCATACGCGTTATGAAATTGACCTAACAACATCTGGAAACTATGGGGTGGAAGTAAAGGAGGAGTCGGATGACGAACTTCTATGGAATCTAGAAGAGCAAGGAGACGCCGACAGTGACTACCATGAAGACGATGACAACCACACCCCCGAACCCGAACAACCAGCCAACCGCCGGCGTTCTGCCAAGAAAGAGAAAGGGAAGCAAGTATTGGAAGACAACCGGCCAATCATCACCAACATGAGATTTTCTGGAAATGAAGCTGAAGATGTTGGCGAACTAGAACTACTTGACAAGATCGATCATCTCCAGATCAATAAACGGGGCCTGGATAGACGGCGGAGCACGGGTCGTCTGCGTCCTGAAGACGCAGCTCGTCTGGAGGAGCTTGAACGAGAAATTTCAAAGTTTGAGCAAATGGTTGACGAGCTACAAAATTTCCAAGCGACTCCACACAGTGAAGGGGCGAGTCAAATGGGACTCCGAAACAAGAATGATGCTCTTGCCACAGGTCCGAGAAAGACATTGGCTCGGACATCTGTCCACCCTACAACAACAACAACAACAACAACAACATCATCTTCATCCTCACAGAAGAGAAAGAAAACGTCCCAGCAGAAGCGCCATGGTCCCGTGTTGAAAAAAGCAAAAGTGGCACCAACCACCGAGAAGGCCAAACGAGGAAGACCAACTGCCAAGAAAGCCGCCCGTGAGTCGACCAAGATGATGCTCCAGTTTCTACAGAATGAGGATCCGTTTACCGCTGGCCAGCAAATGGCAGAGCTGCCAATAATAAACGGGATCATTGCCAATAGCGTCAAAGAACAAGAAGAGCAACTCAAACGCCTTCTCCAACAAAACCCAAATGCGGATGAGAAAAAGATATGGGGGGATCTGACATTCATAAGGAAAGCTCGAGCCACTATTGGGAAGTCCAAATACGCAATCCAGAACGAGAAATATCGTATCTTGGGAATGTTTACTCCTCTCTATTCTTATCAGTTTGCCGGAGTGGGTTGGATGGTTAGGAGAGAGAGGTCGGACGACGACGGCACCAAGGGCGGCATCTTGGCCGACTCCATGGGCCTCGGCAAGACTGTTGAGACACTGGGCTGCATCGCTGCTAATGCTCCGTCTGAAGAAGACAAACAGCTCGGAGAAGACATTACTTTGATAGTTGTGCCAACCAATGCTGTCACTCAATCGGTGGATGAGGTATGGAAACATTTTAATAAGAAGGTTCCAGTCATCTTTTACAAGTCGTCCAACAACATAACTCTGGCAATGCTCCGACTTGCCAAAATCTGGTATGTGGCTCGACCCCTAAACGAGGACATAGGCTAATTAAGTTTTACAGGGTTACAAGCTACGAAGAAGTCTCAATGCAATATCCATCCAATGCCGTCATCAAGGAGCTCGAGGGGCAGGATTTGACAAAGGAAGATTGCGATACGCACAGACCCAAGTACATTGGGGAACTATACAAAATTAAATTCCATCGTCTGATCCTCGACGAGGCTCACGGAATCAAGAACTACCGTTCCCACAGTTAGTGAATTCACCACCTCCTCCCAACTTGTGCGCTGACAATACCATAACCCAGGGTTCAAAGCATGTTTTGACCTTCAAGCAACCCATCGCTGGGCCTTGACGGGTACCCCCATTCACAACAAGCTGCTGGGTATGTCAACTCCACATCCTCCATACAAATTAACGCATGGCTGATTTCGGTGTTTGTAGAGATTTATGCATACATGCACTTCCTGAGAGCCAAGAGATCGTCAAACCTGAAGGAGTTTAGTCAGGAGTATGGTCTCTCAAAAAAGTCTAAAGAGGTAAGTTTGTTTATCTGTGCAGTGTGCATTTCCATAATCAACGGTTGTCTAATTCGAGGCAGAGTGGAATCGGACTGCTTCTGAGGGAACTGATGCTGAAGAGGTATGACTCGGATCTTTCCTATGCCCATTGTATTTGTCAGGGGGTGACGTCTTTACTCACTATAGCAGAACCATGAGCACCGTCTTTCTCGGCCATGCTCTATTTGAGCTCCCCATGGCTCACGTCTTGCCACCAGTTTACATCTCCCTCTCCAAGGAAGAGACGCTACTTTACAGGTAAGTTCAAATTTTTTTTTTTTTTCGTGTACCAAGATATGAGAGTACTCAATCTAAACTATAGGGCAATAGAAGGCATGTTTCGACTCGCCATGATCAGAGTCTACAAGGAGGGCGTCATGAAAACCCGGGGAAACTGGCTTATTTACGTGCTCCGGCTCCGCCAAGCAGTTGCCCATCCGTTTCTTCTGGAGCACGTGATGAAGGACAAGTTTGAGCTGAAAGAGATTCAGTGGCTCATCGAACAGCTCTCGAAGATCCAAAGCAAAGCGCCATTCATGCAACAGATTGGTCGATGGTGCGAAGAACAAGCCCGTATCCGACACGCCGAAGAACATCGCCACGCGACTGGCTTCCCAGATAATACTACTGGCCAAGAAGATGGCCTTGGCGTGAAGTTTGATTTGATCCCTCAACTACGGCTGATGGAGCGCACCATGCAACTGGAACGGCATTTTTGCACGAGATGTGGTCTTTCTCCTGATGACCCATTCGTGGCTCCGGTATGTGTCGGCAATCTCTGGTTGTGCTTTAAGAATATGCGACTAATTTAACACCAGCAGTGCAAACATGTGTTTTGTCGCGACTGCATCGAGTCGCATATTTTTCGAAACAATGAACTTGGCTTGGATGGCCATCACTGTCCCAGTTGCAGGTATCCACTGGCCGCCAACACTGGGCAGTCTCTTCCAGTCGACACGCAGCAATCAATTTCGCCAATTCCTCAGTCCAAGTCGGCTAATAAGCCTCTCTTGTCCAAAGCAGCGCGAAGATTTCAGAAGATGTCCGGGACCTCTACGTCTCGCCGTGGGGATGACGTTAATGGAATTCAGCCAGAGAGCATAAACAACTCGTCTTTCCTCGCAAATAACGACAAAGACGAGTCTATGACCTTGACTCCAAGCGCCAAGACCGCAGTCCTCCGAGATATCATTCTGAACTGGCGACGCCTTTACCCAGACGACAAGATTATTGGTAAGGCGTTTTCTTTTGACTTTCGGTCGCATTATAGATACTCTAATACCTGCTAACCTTTTCATCAGTCTTCACCCAATTTGTCCATCTCGGCCGGATCATTGGCCGGATTCTCCAAGACGAGAAAATAGGCTTCCTTTACTACTTTGGGAGCTTGTCACGCCCCGAGAAGGACAGGGCAACCAAGGATTTTGCGGACAGACAGGATATCGGTGTGCTTGTAAGTAATTCGTACTACTTATCAAAACTCATACTCGTCCAGCTTTCACTGACACGCTCTCCCAGGTTGCTTCACTGCAATGCAGCGCTCAGGCGTTGAACCTCACGTGCGCCAATCGGGTCATAATCGTGGACCTGTACTGGCATTACGCTATGGAACAGCAGGCATTCGGTCGCGTGTATCGCATGGGCCAGACCAAGGAGACTCATTTTCTCCGAATTATGGCGAGAAACACGATTGACGAGCGCATGGCCCAACTTCAGTACGAAAAGATCCAAATCATCGACAAGACCATCAGAGAGCACGACTCGTCCGGCATATCGCTATCCGACGAGGAGATAATGGGGCTATTTGGGCGTGTGGTGAAGGATAAAAACGGGAAGATCGTTGATCTACAGCCCGACTATGATGACGACGAAGAAGAAGAAGATGGTGAAGAGGAGCTAGACGACTCCAACGACGGCTAGAGCAGCAACGGGGTCGAGATTGGAAATTATTCGGACATGGACAATGACCGTTTTGGTGGCAGCAATTCTGGCAGTCACTGAGGGAGGGTTGTTTGATCAGACGAATCTGGGCACCCGCACCCCGGCACGGCCCACGTAACCATGCTCACCCTTGCTTAGACCTTGCTTAATTAGACCCTGAATTACCACTTTCGGCAAGGCTGTGTGCCGCAGCAGGTTGGGAATTGCTTGCTTCAACTCTAGCTAAGTGGGCCTAGACTAGAATTGGTCCCATATATAGATGGCCAAAATAAGTCCCCTTTTTGAAAATAGGTAGACTAGTACTGCCCTGCCTCTTTAATATACTCTCATTCCCCCTGACTATTAGAGACTTAAGAAGTAGGTCGTCCTTCACCTTCCGAGTCTCGCGTTCTTATCTCCTGTGAATGCTCCCTCATTTATTTCTTAATGCTCTAACTTCTTTAACATAATAGCTCCTTGACGAAAACGCTAAGATCTAATATGGGATTGGAATCGAAGATGTGCTTGCTCACCGGCGTCCGGAACGAGATGAAGGACACAAAAATCCACTTGTATTGGCCAAGATGAGTTCTGCCCGTCTACCTTTTTTTCTAATCACTAATTTAATGCGGCTATGTCGTCTACGGCCAGAGGCCTTATTATTGCTGGTTGGCCAGGGTTTTGGAATAGTGTTGTCGTTTGGGAGGCATAGCAATCTGAATTTGGGTGATAATTATGTATCGTCGTTGGATAGCAAGCAAAGAATATTTTACACAACTTGGAATTGAATAAGACCAGCTTGAACAAACACGGGATTCAAGCTCATTATAGTCTTTAAAGTCCGTTTTGGACATCCCGACTGCAGCCAAACCCTGCCCAGCTTCCAACACCACAGCAAAAAGAAGACGAAAGAAGAAGAAAAATCAAGGCATTGCAGTATTTCCAAGCTTTGCCAACGTCCCATGTGGCTGGTCTTTGCTTCACCTTGATGCATTGACTCAGTCCAGCCTAGATTGGTGCGTACGTGCCATACGCACACGCTGCCGAATCGCATCCAAAATCATGAGGCAAATCTCAGCGGGCAGAGACGTCCAGTAGGCAGGTCGTTGTTTTGCCGAGCCGCGAAGTCTCATCCCATGGCGGCCAGTAGTGCTGGACGCGTCCTCCATGGTGAAAAGGAGGGGAGATGGCTGGCGTCGAAATTGAGGGAGGGGAGACAATTGGTAGTGAGAGAGAAGGGAGATGATCGGGTCCGATGGCGACATCAATCTTACCACAAACCTTACCGAGGATAGTCGATAAGGGCACAAAACCCAGACTTGGCAGCCACACCTGGTCGCCTGTGACGCCAAATCTCGCACATCACCCCCATAAAGTCAAAGTCGGGCGGCACTGCCGTGTTTCGGGTGCCCATATCCTTCATAACACTGGAAGGACACGTGTAATTATGCTTTGCTGGGACCTCAAAACAATCTCCTCTCCTTTTTCATCTTCCTTCCTTCTTTCTTTTTTTCTCATCATCACAGCCTTCGACTTCAGCATTCTTCTCTTGTCTGCCTTTGGGCAGGTACCTCTCCTTTTTTCTTCCAAACTTTTCCTTCCCTCAGCAACTTTCTCGGCGTCTTTCTCGGGCACCTTTCTCGACACCCTTCGTTGTAATTTCTCAAACCTTCCTCGAAAAGTTTCCTCACCCCTCAACAATTTCCTCACGCTCTTTCCTCTTTTCCCTCCTCCACAATGTCTTCTCTTTCTCCTCTGCTCATTCCTTGCTCCTCACTTTTTTTCTTGCCCTTTTCTTCCCCTCACCTTTTCTGCATGCTTCTTTTGCTCCATCCTCGGCAACCTCCGACAATCTTCGACAACCCATCTCGACGGGTCATAACATTTGGGTGGTTGGTTGGTTGGGGCACCTGCGGTTTGGCATCCGACACACGACACACACGGCACGCTCGACACTTGACACACACGACACCACAACACCTCGACAACTGCGGGGAAGGGGCGCCTTCGGAGGTGGGTAGGACCCACAGTCAACTCTCGACGCACTTGATTCTAAACCGCGGGGGAGGCTCTGCCACTGGCAACCCGCTGAAAAGGGGATCTCCGTATCCCTCAACAATACAACAACACAACATGGCGTCAGTCTAGCCTGGGGAGCCAGTGTACTGGCTCGACCAGACCCACGGTTATGCCTTTGACCAGTTCACTGGTCCAAAGAATAATGTAGACACTTCACAGAAACGTCATACCCATAGTCTTCAACAACAAAAACGACAAATCAAATCAACGTCATAAATTAAAAGCTAATTACCTCCACGAGAAAGTACTTGAAAAACCATGACCCTCCTCTGACCAAAGGGCGGCCGAGCCACTCTTTTTATAAGAAGTGGCGGGCTAAAGAAAAAAAGTAACATGCAAAGGGTAAAGGTAGGTTACCCTCCCAACGAGAAAGGTAAACATCCCCTATAGTGGGTCTTCAGGCCCCAGTGCTATAGTTCTCCCCAAGTTACTGCAACACCAAACGCGAACCGGGGTATCTAGGCTCCCGGACAGGACTCTCTTTCACCCCCAGTGGTTCGAACGCGATCTTCAACGCCACTATCAGGAGCGACACCCCGACCGGCGGTGTCATCCCGCCCCTCAGTCTCCTCGCCGCGTCGCTCGATCTGTGGTGCGACTTTTGACAGAAAGATTACAAATTGCGGCATCGCCACCGCGCTGGTGCGGACGGCTCCCTACCACCCGGGCATCATCCTGCCCGCCAAGTAGGGCCTCGTGTTGGGCTACAACGGCGACAAGTGGACCCTTAGTGGTGGCATTGCCGGGCTCAGGGGCCCCTGTCCTGTTTGCTGTTCGGCCGGGACTGCAACCAGGAGATGATACAGCTCCTCTCAAACATGGTCTTTGACCTGTACCATGTCAAAATTATATACTAGTACGTTGTGTACTACCTTAAAAGTACGCCGAGCGTGTTATATAATATCCCATAGCATATACTAGTACGTTTCGTTAGGGTTAAAAATTGAGTCTTACTCTAGGCACCCACTCTAAGGCTGCATGCACCCACTGGTATGTGCGTGGCAGCTGTCAATTGGGTTGTTGGGGGGCTACTTTAGTATGTATTTTATATGGTCAAGTTATATTTACAGAAGCCGCTGTCCAACAAACGGTAAAGTAATAAAGCTTATAAGAGGCCTGGTAAATCATCATCTAGTGTTTTTGAGAGATGTATACTTCCTGGCCCTGGCTAATAAGGTCGGGAGTTAACAGTGTGAATGTTGATGTCCCCCAAGTACCGTGCGCTGCCGACGAGCCAGACATTTGTCTTAACCCGCATCCAGATTGGTAGCCATACATAGATACAACCAAGTTTGTGTTTAAGGTAGTAATATATATATCATATAACCAGGCTGTTAGTACCCCCAACAAATCTCACGCGAGGCGAAGCACGTCCTCCACACGAATATTGAAGCTTTGGAATTTTTGGAGTGCTGCCATCGGTTATTCAGCACTCATCACAAGCACATAGGAAACCTATTTTCAGGGTCACTATGAGGGGAAGACCTTATCTTCAGAACTCTGGATCTGAAGACAGATATTTTGGGTTGCTCATCACGATTTCTCACAGATCATAGAAAATGATAGACATGAGAATTCTTCACTGGTATGTGCAAGGATCAACAAATGTCTCCAAACTGGCTATGGTGCTGAGAAGTGATTGAACCCCCCCCTCTATAATTGCACCTCACTTGGATGTGTGGTGGGAACTTAAGGTCACATGGATACGTGCTACTTACCTATGCATCCCATGTCAATTGCTGGCCCAATCGGCTTGACCCGTTTTGATGTCAATGTTGGACAGTATTATAACGTGAAGTATTAGCTCAAGTCCAGTTGGCATTGGTTTTGACACCCACCTATATGTATCTAATACTACGGGTTTTGAGATAATTTAGTAAAGACCAAGACCTTTTCCCTGCCTGTGTTATATTACCTACGTAATGTGAGTCTACCTATCTAATTATTCTAGACTGACTGCCCGAGGGCTGTGATATGGATCAGGCCCTTCGTCCATCATGGCGGCGAGCTTCATTGCGCATGCTCTACAACCGATTTGCTCAGATTAAACCTTCTCAGAAACAGCACCAAGTCATCCTTAGCCGGACAGACAGCATACTTGATTTTGGCCGGCTGGTGAACTGGAAGGGGGAATGAGTGGCTGAGAAAAAATATGGCACTTGGAAGTAATTAGACCATTCTTCAATGCAGCCAGAGTTTGTATCATCATGTCATCACTGTTTTGTCTTTCTTTCCTTGTTCTCATATTACTAGCCACTCTGTATGTATTTGAGATATGATATGAAACCAAATTTGCTGCCCTCTAGAATAGTCCACTGGCCCGGCAGCTCTGGGCCAGCACTCTGTGATGGAGCCAAAATCATGAATACAATTAGGTTTATAAGTGCATAGAAAGAGGAAGGTCATCTAAAATTGGCCGACAAAAGGACCTCCTAGATGCTACGCCACATCGATCTGCAGCATGGGTAGGTACTGCTACCCTAGGCGCCGCCGTCCCACACGCTCCTCCTCGTCCTCCTCCCCTCCTCCCAGGGATCCTCCAGAAACGACATGGAACGCGGCCGTAGACGACGACGACCCGTGGAACTGCTCCGAGGTTGAACCCGAGGCAAAGGTCTCGCGTCTGGGGTTTCGCGCCGCGGCGGCGGCGTGCGCGTACGCGTACGCGCCATACGCGGCGATGACGGCGGTACAACAACAGGGGGTAGACCTAGTAGTAGACCTCTTCGCGGCGAGGGGCGTTCCGGAATATACGCCCTGACCACGTTCTCAACGTAGTCCTCTGGGACGCCGAGGCACTCGGCGTCGCGGATGCCGCTGTTCATCCTGTCGACGTACTCGTCGCGCGGGCTCCCGCGGCGTGTGAATTTGGTGCTGAGATAGACCAGGACGTCGCCCTCGAGATAGGCGGGCCGCTCCAAGAAATTGGCGTCGCCATCGTTGCTGCTGCGCCGCCGGCGGTGGGCGGTGCGCAGGATCGTCGCCGGCGAGTCGTCGAGAAACCGTGGCGTGGGCAGCCGGAGGGCGAAAGCAGCCGGGTGCAGGACAACGGACAGGAGGGTCTTGTCGTAGACGCTGTTGCGCACGCCCTCGTAGCGGTCGAGCCGCGCCTCGTCGTCGCTGTTGAGCTCGTACACCAGCCCGTGCACCGAGTGCCCGCTGCTCGGGACCACATTGGCGTAGCCGCGCTGGTTGATTTGGAACATGTAGTCTGGGAGCACGGCCCGGCCGACGTAGTAGCTGGACGGGCACCGCACGGCCATCTGCTCCAGGGCGAGGTTGCTGCCGTAGGCAAAGTAGAGACGGCGCCGTGGCCGCAGGGGGGTTGCCATTGTGTATTTATTGGTTTGGTTTGTTATTGAGAGATTTGAGGTTTAAGTAGAAAAGGGGGCGAGGAAAGATTGATTGAATAGACGAGGGCGGGAAAGAAAAGGGGGGGGGGGGGGAACGAGGTGGGCAATTAAATAAATGCAAAATAATTACTTCATTCGAGGCAGCCGGATGGGAGGCCTGCCTGCCAGACAGACGCCGACTTGACTCAGCCTAACGCGGGCAGTGTATAAATGCTGTTGGCCGAAAGTTGCAACCCGCTCGTGCATGCCTGCCCGCCGATCGGGGATAATGCCCGACTTTGATTGTTGATTACCAAAGGCAGACTCTTTGATAGCCGCCTAGAGGTGGTTGGGGATTGGAGGGAGGGAGGGAGACGATGAAACACGTGCGCGGCATGTGTGAAGTTTTGATGTTATCCAATGGTATTTGGCAATAGCCATGGCTGTTGGTTCCTTGCTGCACATACATGTCTCGGTGGGCCCCACGGTAGCGTCTAAAACCGCTGGTGAGAGTACTTTGTCTACTGTGATTGGCTTGGCGTTGGCCCTCCCCGCTCGCCTGAGTATCTGTGGGAGATGCTGATTTGATTATTTCATCCCCGGCACGAGGCTCAGGGGTCTTGATTCTTATTATTACATGTGTCAACAAATACTGACAATGTTGCAGGTTACCTGTTTCGCCCATTTCCGGTTTAGTTTACATGTACATCCAGTATAGACTATGTCCGACCCTCTCATCAGCAACATCTTGGTCGCCATGTTTCAACTGGTTCATCAATCATGGCACTTGCGGGGAGATATTGGGTCACATTGAAATCAAACTCATTGCGAAGCTTCATTGATTTAAGAAGTCCTTCGAGCGATACCATTCTATAAAAATCTGGCAAAGTCTTCAACATTCAAAGCTCTTGTACGCAGGGAATGCCATGTCCATAATTATCTCATCTTCATTACCAAAAAGAATTCTACATGTCCGAACTCAAAGCTGTTGCGTTCGGTATCATATTTTACATGGCCCGTCTTAAACCTGCTCCCCCGGTCTAAGTCCCCGTCGACTTCACCTCAAGCCTGGCTATGACGCGACTCATTGCCCCTGACGCCTTCCTCACCTTCACGTTGGATCCTTCGATATGTTGTGTTCATTATGTTCAGAGCTCGCTACCCGCACTGGCATATGCCCTCTCTTGTCGGCTTACAAACGGTTGCGCGAATTTCAGATACTGGATATCATTTGCTGTGCTGAATAGGGGTTCCCAACAACTATGGCCCCGAATATTTCTTTCTGGCGACTTTCTACAATCTACCAAGACTTTATCTTCTCATATTATCTGCAGTTCATTTGCGTCCATCACACGAGTCCTGTTGCAATGGGATACAGTCTTGGCAAGAGGGAATCTGCCCTTGACACTCCACTGAAGGAGATCAATAGGTCGCACGCGTCAATACCAAGAGCAGTGAGCAAAGGCGTACGTCACGCAATAGACTCAATGGAGTGGCAAAAAATTACTGTTTCCATGGCTTCAAAAAGCTTGGACCAAGCAAGGGGCGGCCAAGGGTGCGTCTATACTAGCGGACGATGGTTGCCGGGAGTCCCTTGGAGGCAACCGATACAACATTGAGGCTGGTCGGAGGGCATATTCATGATTCGGGCCCTATTACCCCAACCAGGAATTGGGGAGCCGACGGCAATCTAAATATGCATAGATAGTATCGTGGCAACCCGAACGGGAAGTTTTTTTTCATGCGACTGCGCGGTTCCATGGTAAACGGCAATCTGGCTAATATGTGCCGCCGAGGTGACATGTCTATTTATGGCCACATTCGTCGATTGCGTATGGCTTCTACCTCCAAACCCTTAGCATAAACCGGATAATAACATGGCGGATTTTGAATGTTGCGCATCTTATAAATCAAATTGACATCTCTAGCTTGACGACTGCTTTTTCTTCTTTTGGGGCCAATGCTTTCATCGCCTGCATTGACCTCGTCTTCTGTCATTGGGAAAAGCTCAGACTTTAGGCACCACACCATCTTTGACATTGCAATCATGAGGTTCATCTCCAACGCCGCCGTCGCCGCTGTGGCAATACTGTCGTTTGTCCAGCCAGGAGCTCTTGCCTCGGACTGTGCACCCGAAAGCGACTCCGATGCTTCACCGTCCACCACCTTGAGTGTGCCGTCATCGTCCTCAATTCTGAGCGAGCATTCAGCTTCGTCATCCCCATACGAGTCTCCAGCCGTATCCTCGTCCCTATACGAGACTGTGTCGTCTTCAACCTCGGTCAAAAGTGCATCGTCATCTGCATCTGCAGTTGAGACTGTGTCGTCCATGTCCTTGAGCGAGGTTCCATCATCCTCTTCTCCCCTCTCATCATCATCCACACCAACCCTGCCGTCATCATCGTCGTCGTCGTCGTGGTCGTCTTCAACATCTTCCACCTCAGGCATCGCAACCGAATCCGACGCCTGCGATCCCGAGCCCTCGTCATCGTCTTCAACCACCACTGCCGCCCCCGTCGCCACGGCGGTGCCAACAACAAAGCCTCTGTGGGGGTTCGTGGACGCCACGTCCATCACGCTGCGCATGTCGTGGCGGAACTGCCCCATGCCTTCGGCCACGGCTGCCACGACGAAGCTGTCGTTTAGGCTTTAATAGCAGTATTTTGTGTGTGTGTGTGTGTGTGTGTGTGTGTGTGTGTCTGGGCTGTAGGAGAGAGAGAGAGAGAGAGAGAAGGAAAATGGGAGGTTGTCGGCGTCGAAGGGGTATTGACTGAGATGGTGTCGATGGTGTATGCCAAAAATCATGGGAGGGGAGGGCGTATGAAAAAAAAGGGAGGCTTGTGACTAAGTTGCGTACGGGAGACGGGAGCTGTAGTCTTGATCTTCCTCTATCTCTAAACGAGATAAGGTGGTTGATGCTAGAGGATTAATGTTGGACACCCCTTTTTGGTGTTCTTTTGTCGTAGATGAAATTTCGGCATAATATCCTCAAAGAATCTGCTTGCCTCTCGTTTTGTCCTGAATGTCCAAGGTGGCAAAGGTTTATCACGGCGCAAACAGCCGCCTCCTCTCTTGTATGAAAAATAGGCTTGAAAGTAGACCCAAACACATGGCGCAGCCTTTTTCAACGTCAAGTTGAAAACTTGAATCACCAGCCAGGTATGAAAGGTCTTGACAAATGTGTTCTCAATAACCCAGCCAAATTCAATAAAGGAGCCTCTTGCCACCAGCGACGGGAACCCAGCAAGGAAATAAGCCGCGATAGTAAAAAAGTCGGCGTAGTACTCGTGCCGTCGGATCTGGAGCAGTCCGGGTGCGTTCCAGCTCTCGACCATCTTGATGCAGTCGTCTGCTGTATGGTGCATCAGGTGCAGGGCGATTCGCTGCGCAATATATGCCGGGGAGACGATGCGCTTCTCGAGGGCCTCGATTGGCAGGGGAAACAGATTGGCGACCTTTTGCCATATCCTCATCCGAAAGATTTGCCTTTGGCCGATTTCGAGGAGCAGAAAACCCCCCCAATGCCGCCCCTGCCTCTTCCGATGACGTACTTGGATATAGACAGTAACTCGCCGGAGAAGCTGATACTGAAAGGCCATGACCCCCTTCAAACCGCGTCTCATTTCCCTTTGACGTCGCCGTTGTTCGGCGGCTTCCCTCCTCTTCTTGGATTTCCGCCACTTCTCCCACCGGACGGATAGATGCAAGAGAGCCAGCGCAAGAATCTGCTGCAGCCACACCTGCGCGTAGCCTACCCACCCGGGGTGCTTCTTGTGCAGAAAGACTCGGAGTGCTGTGCGCAGTTGTTGTTGTTGTTGTTGTGTATCGTCGGAATCCATGCCCATCGCCGAGAAAACATATATTGTTTCGAGGCACTGCATCATCTCGGCGAAACGGTATAGAAATGATGGACTTTCCCGTCCTGCGAGCGTGAGCGTGAATAAAGACCAGAAGATAAACTCGATCACGGCCCGCCAGGCAGCATCGCAGAGGGACACGAATGTGTAGACAAGGACCGCAAGAATGGCCATGGTGTCGTCATATGTTCAGTGCTATTGATGGGAATTTGATGAGCTGTCGGAGTTCTGGCACTAATTAATTAATTGAAGAGAAAAATTAAATAACCGAGGGGAGTGAGTGGGTGGCTTGAGGGAGATCGGCTGGAACGCACAAACTTTGAGGCAAAAACAATTGTTGAGATACTGGGTAACGGGTTAAAGTTCAAGGTATCCGTGGACTAGAGTGAATGGTGAAATGGTAAAGCAAAGCTACTCAAGCCCGTACCAGATAACTTTCATCTGCCATTGGTTCCGGCAGAAGCGGTAGGGAGATACGTCCCGTCGTCATTTCGTGGCCAAGTGGTGCGGTGGTGGACATCTTGTATAGCAAGTTCCATGGAGGATTAGTACTCTTGCTTTTCCTGGAATTGGTTGATGTGCTGGCGATGGGGAGGGGGCCGTGTCAACAGGCTAGACTAGAGAGGGATGTTGGGTTCTTGCCGAGCCGCAACTTGTTCCGCCTGTTGGCGCTGGCGATAATAATTCCAAATAGCATCTGTGTGTTCTGTCAGTGGTGCATGCATGTGACATGGTTGGACGAAGAGGCTACTGAAAGTTCTGCTTCTGACGCTTTGGGGGGGGGGGAGCAGGGACCAGGCGTACCTGATAACAAGGCAATGCACTCTTCGAGAAGAGGAAGCCATACCAAAACAGCAGCGATTTGCCCAAACTCCCACTCGGAGTCCTGGTATGCGTCCCCTGTGACGAGCTGCAGGCGTTGCCGCTCCAGTTGCAATCTCCACAAAGAGACAAAACAAAAAACGATCCAAGATGCGGCTATTGCAAGGGTGGCAGCCATGCTAGCAAATTTTCGAGGTCGTACGTGAACCCATTGGCAGAAGCGATGGTAAACGCCGAGAAGGATATCCATAAGTGCCCACACTTGTGTGCGACAATACCAACAAAGGAAGACCAAGAGGGTCAGCACGGTAAAGTCTGAGGGCCAGAATATCAGATCATCCAAAAAGTTAGACGAGAGCAGCCTACTTTAAAGTACGGCCGTCGGAATGGTACTGCCTATTTTATCTCGTGAATTGTATTTTTGACAAACGCGAGTATCTTCCGCCGCTCCTCCGGTCCTTTCTTACTCAAGTTGTATATTCTAGACACGGTTTTGCTGCCGAGAAGCCCGAGACAGGAGTTAGTTTACCCAGGGAATTGCGTCAATGAGAGCCGGCTTCAAACAGCCCATGGTCAGACTTACGGCTACCTAGATTCTCTACAGCACTATCGGGTTAGCAACAGCCAGTCCGACTGCTAGGGCCCAAGTCTGGGCTTACGTTATTTGCCGGATAGATGAATCCACCTCTAGAACTAGATAGGCACCGATCAGGAGGATCTTTCACTGTCCCGATGGGAGGGGTCTCCAGGCCAATTCTATCTAATTGTCTATATAGAAAAGAGCTTTATAAGCGATAAATGGAGACAAACAATGACGGAGACGGACGATAATACATGGAGACTGATGACAAACGGGAAACCGACAACAAAACCTCGACAAACTCTATAGAGTTTGCACTAAAAGGGCCAGAACTTTGCAAGTCCCCTTTTCTCAACCCCCTTCTCCTCCTCCTCCTCCCCCTCACTCTCCCTATCCCCCTCATCCTTGGTACTAGCAACCAACAAAGCCGCCAGCTCGTACGATTTGTTACGTGCGTAGTCCTGCGCGTTCCGGATTAGCTGCCGGCCTTTATTGGGATAGTCAACCATATTCTCCCTAGCCACAAGGTGCTGGTAGTATTTTCCATCCTCGTGTTGGTAGTGGGCGAATACGTGGGCAACTTTGCCATCGGTAGTGCAGGTCAAGGTACTGATTTCCTTGGCGGCCTTGTCGATAACTGCACCCAGGCTTTGTACGTTTGCTGCACCCACTTTAGCCTGGCAAACCTGGCTAAGAGCCTGAGTCCTCGCGTAGACCATGGCGGCGCCGTCATAGGCAGCTTGGATCGTTGGCTGCCGAAAATTACCGTCCCTCGGTTTGAGCTCGGTAGCAAAGTGACAAAAGACGAGAGAATCTTCTTCCTCGGACCCATGGAAAGCCTAGTTGCGGATCTGAGGCGGGAGCTTTTCTGCATACAGGCCTTGTAGTACATCAGGGCGAGGAGCGGATAGGCCGTTATTGAAGCCAGCTTCTCCTGGGATACCAGTGGCGGCTCGGCTGGTTGCTATACTATGGCGTGGATCGTGGGTATTGCCTTCGCTGCCGTACTCATTCAAGATATCTCGCTAGATAAGGTGCGACATCCTTGCTTCGTTATACGAGTGCTGTAGCTGTACATCATAGTGAAATCGTTAGTGTGCAGTCTCGGAAGGTAGGGGCTATTGCGATCCAAGTCAAGGCTGTGACGAACCCCATCGAGATGGCAAGATGGTCGCCCGGACTTGTCAGGAATGCACTTCACGTCGTGAGATGGCTCGGGTGTGCGCCAAATAATTCCGTTTTCGTAAGCTCAGGCAGCGAAGCCGGGCCTTGTGGTGGAGAGGGTACGACCGGAGCTGGAGCCAGAGCCAGAGCCGGGCTTCATCTTGTCGGCGTAAATAGCGTCGAGGTCGAGAGGGGGCTCACACCAAATAACGCCGTTTTTGTAGAGTTGGGCAGCAAAAGCGGATTTTGTCATAGACGGGAGGGTATAACCGGAAACAAAGTCAGCATCTAAATCTGATGAATCTGACTTTATCTTGTCGCCGTGAGTAGCGTTGAGGAGAGCCAAGTTCTCGTGGGTCAACTGCAGAACAGGGCGACTATTATCAACGTCGAGAGTGTCGGTGGTATCCATGGCACCATCTAGCCCGGTAGCACCATCAAAATGTGTTGCGCCATCTGGCTCGGTTTCAGCCATCGTTTTACGTATACAAAACATGGTAAGAGTTGGGTGGGTGCGGAGAGACGTTAAATGTGAGCTGGATGCGAATGGTGGTGGGTGGATGCAGGTGGTAAGATATCAAAGCTAAAACGAGAGATGGGGATGATAAAGAAATGAAGAAAACAGGAATCATTTCCGCTCCACTATTTATTTCTTGCGCTTTGCTCTATTTCGAGGACCGCCGCACTTGTTGAGCAGGGCCACCAAACCTCGCTTGACAAAACGACATGTGGTCTCCTGCATACGTTAGATCTTGATGAATAAATTACGAGCAATAGAAGCGCTTTTATTTGGTTTCAAATCAGATTTTGAATCGCTTCACGTTGTTCGTCTATCCCGGTGATAAGGAGCGCTTGCGGCTATCTTGACGGCTGTTCTTCAGCTGCTTCTCAACCAGCAGTGGGGGAGAGAAGGAAGGGGGGGGGTTCGAGCTGCCCCACCTGGGGGCAGAATGCAGCGTCTCTTTATGTGACAGCTTTTACTTGGTTGTAGGGTTTTCACAGCTAATTAATTGAAATCGCTCTATACAAATAGCTTTGGTTTCGCTTGCTTTTGATCTTCCTCTTAACCCTAATTCTGCCGTTATAAGACGGGGATCGATTAGAAGGCGGCAAGCCAGGGCTTGGCTTCTTAACCATGGACATTGCACCAAACCTCCCGATCAAGGGTACATTAGCATGCACCTTCTTGCAGAGCGAGGGGGTGTTGTGCTCACCATCGATTCAAACGCTGGGAGAAGGATAGTCTCGCAGCGACACACAAGAATCGGTGACTTGTTTGAGAACCTTGGACTTGGAGCTCGGAAACTTGTCCATGACAAGTACGGCGTAGGACGGACCGATGGAAAACAAGGCGTAGAGTATCGCATAGTACGACTGCCATACGCGACGGTTGTTATGTTGAGGGAAAACGTGAAACATGGAGGTGAAATTGGCGACGGCAATTAAAAAACTGATACGTGGCCAAATCGGCCACAAATGAGATTTCAGCCACGGTGGCGAGCTGCAAGATCTTGATGATAGAGGCCACCATGACCGAGACCCTGATGATGGAGCTCGCTTTGTGGCGATGTCTTGCCAGCCTAATCAGGGGCGCCAGCCAGGGGCGGCGTAGAGGCAAAATAGGAATCGTCCGAGGAAGAGATGCTAGTGTTGAAGATAAGAATGAGGGGGGGGCAAGTATATAACCCAAATTCAAAGTAGCAAGGCCTTGTATTGCGTATGATATCATAACCTTCCAATAATCAGCTGGAGCTAGAAGAGTCACGAGTGTCGGGCGGGTAGGTGAGTACTTACTCCAATGCCCGAGATGTCAAGATTCCGTGCGCCATATACCAAGAGGCAGACATAACCACCCCCAACGCGGTCTATTAAGCTGAACCAGTCGGTATTAAAGGCGCATGGGTCCGAGTTGTTGTCCGTAGCCACGGCTGCGGGAAGAGTTGTGATGGTGGCAACGCTCTCGCTGCTTTCCCAGGGTTGAGCCACGACAGTTGCCGCATTGAAGATGACCGAGAGCATAATGCTCAGCGAGAAGAGCAGACAGTGAAATCAAGACATGGCAACGGTCATGGCTGATGGCATTAGAGCTTGTTGATGGGTAAGAAGGAAGAGTTTAGCGATGCAGGTAACTTGAAGGCTGCGAAGAAGCGTATTTGGGGAACGAGAGCTCATTAGCGGTTGACTGTACGAGCTTCTTATTTTATTAATTACCTAGGTAGGTAGGTATTTAGAGGATGGAAGGAGCCAAAGAGCCAAGGATCTAATGAGGGAAGGAGCTATAGAGGGCAGAGAACTATCTTACCATAGGTACCTCCCCAGAAGAAGGTGCTTTTCGTCCAAAGTTTACTCGTAATTTCACGCGGCCCGGCGTTGGCCACTGCCAACCCATGCAACACAGCTTTGTCGAACAGGGTCGCTTCTACGTGAGAATCTAACTGAGCCTGAATCGTAGCGACGAGGTTATCTGGATTACGCTTACAATCGCGACTCGGGTTATGAACAACATACCGTCGACCTACATCCATTTATTCTCCCTCCTCGCCCCTCCACTCACATTATGAACCACGGTGGTTTTCAAGTACATATAATTCTTATGAGCATCACCACATAGTGTCGATTTTTTCAGGTGGTTTGCAACCTCTTCCAGTTTTTCCACGTGCCCGCTTTATTGGCTGCAGAACCACACTCTAACTCCTTTCTTATAATACGTTACTTGAAGATTAGTATATTTAAAGCTAATAGGATGATTTTCTTTTTTAGAAGATATAACATTACCTTCCTCAAGTTTAAACAATATAGCACGATGCAACGACAAACGCGAATGAGATTAACACTTCTCATTTGGCAACATGTATTTCATCAGTATACTCAACTACGTGTTTACCCACTGCCAGCAGCGGGTTGTCGGTCAAGCCCCTTAACGCCTTTACTCAAAAACATTGAAACTCCTTGACTCCAGCCCAGGAACCAGCCTAGTAGTAACAAAACAAAAATCCCAATACCGCAACCTACCAAACTCCTTCCTTAGCCCCATTCCACCAACCAAGACATTATCCATACCTAGGAACTCGTGGGCGCCGCTATTACACGGGGTACCAACCTAGGGGGTATTAGAATGCGACGATCCTCCCGCTTCCTGCGTAACACGCTTCGAAGGCTGAGCCTTGGTGCTGCTGCTACTGCTGCTGCTTGACAGAGTGGTGGTAGTACCAGCCTTATTACCAGCCGGCTTTGTCGTCTTCAACTTGGCCTCACACTGTTTCCCGTTTGTGGCGGCCGTAGGCTGCAAAAGCCTGATGTGACTTGGCAGGGTAATGGTAATAGCTTGGTTTGTCGTCTTCGACGCAGCATCAGACTGTTTCCCTTTTGTGGTGGTGGTAGTGGCCTTGTCCCGTCGTTTTACGGGCTGCTGCTGCTGGCTAGCAGTACCGGCATCTCCCTCAACCTTGCTCTGCTTGCCAGACTTCACCGTCAATGGTGTTGCGCCGGGGCCGGACGTACCCTGGATCGCGTAATGAGAGCCGTATTGATTCCCATCGTCGTAATAACCGGACTGGCCGCCGCCTCCTCCTCCTCCTCCCCCAGAAGCGGGATGTCCGCCTCCCCCGTAGAATGAGCTATATCCCCACCCACGGCCGCCGCCACCACCTCCCGATCCTCCTGGAGGTGGGTCTCTCGGGGGTTCGTAATAGTCGTAGAGTTCCTCGTCAGTCAGCATCGGCACCGCCAGTAGTGCCTCCAGCCTTCTGATATCGTTGTCAACATCATTGATCTCGGTGTCGATTTCTGCGATGCGGCCTTGAATCCTTGTTTGTTCCGTAGTCTGCTCCCCGATTTTCTCCCCCCAAGCCTTGTACTCGTCCGAGGCAACCTGGTCGTCAGATTTATACTGGTTGTACATATCCACTAGGTCCGCGAGCTCCCGCCTCAAGTATGCTTCTCTCTCACGTGCCTCGGCCGCCTGTTGCTGCTGTGCCTTCTCGCTAATTTCGCCATACTTGTCCGGCCTTTCTCGGTCTTTTCTTCGGCGCTGTTTGGCTACGGTAGAGCTGCCGGCCAGCAATTGGATCTCCACTTCTTTTGCCCGAACCTTCCTGTCCAATTCCATGACGGTTTTATACGTCGCCGTGGCCCTTTTGTGCGCCTTTGCGTATTGGACTTGGAGAGACGCAAGGTATTGTCTGATGCGTTCCGAAGTACGAATTTACCCCTCTCGTACCCTCCTCAACTCCTCAAGTTGTGCTTTCCGTCGTTGGAGTCGTTGGATTTGTTCGCGCTCTTCGCGGTCTTGACGGTCCCGGTCCTGGCGGTTCCCGCCAGATCGCCTGTGGGAAGACATGGTTCAGGCTGGTTGTTGAAAGCCGCGCGCGACGGACACGCTAAAGGAGATGCTGAAGTTGGGGAGGAAACGAATTTGGTTTTGCTGTCGAGTTGCGGACGACGACGTACTGCCAGGACGAATGGTGAATGCCTAGGTAACTGGCGATAAGATAGACGAATGGGATTGAAAGGACGGGTATGATATCTCTCGTCCAGCAAGAGATTTCGTAATTAGAGGACAAAGTTCCAGTGTGAGACTGTATTGCGCGTGAATAACTGGCTGTGGGATGGACAAATGGGGAGGGGAAATGATAGGTATGGTATCTCTTGACCAGCAAGAGATACAGTAGGAATAGGGCTAAGCTTTAGTGTGAGAGTTGTTGCGCCCATTGAATGAAGGATTTTGGAAAAGGCATCGAGCTGCTTCTTTATAGGATTCACGTACGGATAACCTAGTCTATGGCTATAATGCGTCTTGCTTCCCTTGTTTGAACTGAAAGCAACCAAAATTCAGAAACGCCGCCCGCCCCGATGGCCGAGAAAGACCTAGGTAGAGCTCGGCCTGGCCATCGAGCCGGCCCCAGCCGGGCTGGGAACGAAGATGGGCGGGGGGGGACGGGTAGTTGTCGACATTGCCCTTGGCCACAAGAACTTTCATTTTGGAACCTGCTGTATTCTTGGATTCCAAGATGCAAGGGTGCCCGCTGTCCGAGACGTTAGCCTGATGAACGGCGCTCACCTTGGTCTGGTCCCGGGCAGTTCCAGCCGCATGGCGATGGGGGTTGTCGGCCGTGGAGGCGACACTCAACGACAGTCCTGGGACCAACACTCGCCCAAAATACCCACGAGTTCTCTTTTATTTAGTACCTAGGGTACTGGCGCTGGACGCAACCTGAGGCCCTGGCCTTCAGCAGCAGCCTCTTCACAAACATATATGATGCACCAAGGTTACTGTAACGAAGTACCAACAGTCTCTGGCCAACCACAATCAAGACCGGGTTTGGGTTCTGTTGGTTGCAGACACCAGATATCTTGGGTGCTGTTGGTTGCGGACGCCACATACCTTGTGGCGTGAAAATGTAGCTCTCGAGGCCGAAGTTGACGGCAAAAGAGATGGGAAAAGAAATAAAGTCTTTGGGTCCAAATTCCAAAGTTCGCCGGCTTATGCCCGACATTCAGCGGACACAACGGGCTGCAGGAACCGAGATTGATGGCTCTGACGAATCAGAAGGCTGGATTTCATCGGAAATGACAGAAATTTATATTATCAAGTTGGGAACAACTTTAGGCTGGACTCTCCGGATGCATGGTGTTGATGTGGCGTGGCCAAGAAGCAAGTGGTGGCGCCAACTTATCACGACTTGCTCTGACGGTGACCCAAGGGTGCCACTCTCATTCGAGTCTCTCCACTTCACACGGTCAAGGGATATTCTGATACGCTTGCTATATAAAAGAGAAACAACCAGAGAAACTACCAGAGAAACTGCCAGAGAAACTGCACATTTAATAGAACCAACGCTTGGCAATTAGACGCGGTGTCTTGTCGCCATAGTATTCCATCTCGGCCTTGAAAAACTCCAGCTGCGCCTGTATCTTTCGCGCCAAGAATTCCTGACGCTCCTCGGAAGCCTCCATGAATGCTCTGACGCGTGGGGCAACCTCTTTTTCGTGTGTCTCGTCGTCTTCTTCCTTGGTAGCACCCCAGTTCCTGGGTAACACTTTTTGGAAGATGAGACGCCAGTACACATCAACAGAAATTTCAGGATAATTGAGTCCAATGGCAACGGCGGTGTGAAACCTTACAAGTTTTAGTCGGACGCTGTCTAGAGAAGAGGGGTGATCACATACCATGTCTCCATGTCCACCCACTCGGTCGATAAAAGCGGTGGTAAAGCAAGCGCTTTCTCGCGCTCCTGAACGGCTGCGTGGAGATAGCCGACTTGTGTGTTGTAACCGCCTTGCATAAGTAGCGTGGTCTCCGTCTCAGAGCCACAGAGCCAAACTGGGGGCACCATGAACTGGGCGGGGACAACTCGGCTCCATTCCCAGTCAACAACGCTAACAAGGTTGTAGTCCTTGTCAAACAGGAGGTTACATATTACGTGGTCCATATCTCCGTGCACTAGCAAAGTATTAATCATGGTTAGCTAGGTATTATTCATTCGCTATGATGAAAGGGGGAAGCAAAGATGATAATTATCGATAGGCGGAAACCAAGTAATAACTTAGGCATCCAAGTCTAACATACTTAGAACGAATGGCCCTTCATTAGCCGAGCGATCCAGCCACTCATCCTGGACAAAGTGCTTGAAGTGGTGATTGGCATATAGGACAGATGAGGGCTCGTTCTCGTCCATTGCCTGGTCGGCTTCTTTTTCGAGCTTGTTGGCGGCTAGCCAGAGCAGGCTGTCGACGAATTCCTTGGCTGTAGACATGGGCTTCTTGGGTGGGAAAGTAGTGCTAGGCTCTAAGCCGTCGAGTTCTTGCAGGGCTATTTCTATCGATAGAGGCCGGTTGGAAACACGTATCTCTTCTGGGCTGCAAGACAAGGCCGACGTATCCCTGGAAGGCAGCCCCAGGGCTCCGATCCGGGGGAACTCTAGTTGTCTGAGCTGGATATAGATGTCGGCTAGTTGCTGATGGACGCGTTTTAATTTGGGAGTCTGATAATCGCCAACGATAAGGTGGCCCCAGGTGTCGTTTGAACCGAAGCCCAGCTCCTTCAGGCTGCAGCCTTCAACGTAGTCCATGATGATATAGGGCAGCCCGTTCAACCCTGTGTCCGAGAATGCGTATGCGTGCACCTTGGGGATGGGAATGGTGGTTTTAGCCGACACGTATCTAAAGACGGGGGATGGTGTCGCTTATGCTTAGCCCAAGACGTGATGGCGATGATACCAGGACGATGGATGGAGATCTTACCGCATAGTGGCTAATTCAATTTCCGTTTTCTCGTCCAGGATAGCCTTGGGGAGAGTAGCTGGGGTCGGGAGCCGGACAGCCCAGCGTTCCAAGGGCGACTCGAACTCGACGAAGAAACAGACATTGAACCCACCGTGCTGGCGCGGCTGGAAGATGGTGCATGAGTCCCCCCCGCGGAAGGACGAGGCAAGGCGGCATATCTCGCTGTCATCGAAGGCGGCGACCCATCGATCCCGCTCCTCTCCAATCTCGTCGGTCTTCATGAAATTCCTCATGTTAATGTTTGATCGGTGGTCTTTGCGACTTGGTTAGGTTAGGTAGGTATGTATGTAGACGAGACCGGGGCTTGTAGGACCTTGGTAAGCATGTGGCTGGTTCAGCTCAATCAGCTGTTGTTTTTCTGGGAGGTGGTTTTTTTTCTCTTTCCGGATTCGAAAGAGTTAATAACGTTCATCTAGGACTTTGAACGCTGTTGGCAATTGCTGCTGGCCTTGTCTGAAATCCCAAAATAACTTGCATAATGCCCAGTGTGGTCTCGCACGCTCCCACTGTCCTGCGTTTGCAGCCTGTGTGGTTTCCTTGGTGGACAGACAGATGGTGCCACTTTCGATTTCCACCCAAGTTTTAGGTTTCGAGGCTGACAGGCCACAGCAAGACTTGCACTCAGCCGCGCTTACCACAGCCAATCAGATTACGCCGGACAGACCCACCGAGATAGGTGGAGTTTGCACCCAACAGTGTGGGCCCGCCAAGGACCCGCATTGGATTACCTTCGGACGTCAAGAATCATCTCCACTCAACTTTGCTTATTACCTACAGACTACCTACTTACGAGATACAAGTCGACTTAAGGTAGGTTTGTCTTTGTTCTTCTTGGCGTATTGTACAATACATGTACGTCTATTGTGCATGCACTCCCTAAGGTACCTACCTAGGTAGTTACATTTACTAAGGTAAGCAAAATAACCTAGGTACCTAAATTATTCGCCCTAGGCACCAAGGCAATAAGCCAGCAAGCCGGTCGCCCAGCGCGCCTGTTATGGCATTAGCGCATACCGTTGCTGGCCATCCGACCACATTACACGATAGCGGACCAAATAACGAACCTGGACATGACTCGCTCGTATTGAATGACAAGCAATGCGACGAAATCGCCCGGTTCCAGAAGGTGATCCGCCTTCGCGAGAGCGATGCGGACAAGTACCAGCTATGCATCTCGACACGAGATGACCTGCTCGGTCGACAGGCCAATCTGCAGCTTCTGATCGCTGCATACGAGCCTGTGATGCTCGACGAATGTCCCGCGTACAGGACGCTGAAGGAGAACCCAACACACCCGAGCGGCGATGATGCAGAGGAGTGGGAGCGTTTTATCAACGTTGCTACCGCCGAGTCCAAACGCCTTGCAAGTCTAACAACCGTTGGCAGGCTCTGGGGTCGGGATGTGATCCAACATTACCAGTGGACCTCGAAGCCGCTCAAGTTTTGCACAATTCTCCGCACCGCAGCTCGCGCAGTTCCGGATCTGGGCGAAGCTATTATCAAGCTGACCAAACTCATGCGTTGGCGGCATTTGACTCCCGGGCAGCGTCTGATCAAGAATTCAGTGGACCCTATCAGTCAAGCCGATCTGGAGAAGCTGGCGACTTGGAACCACACAGGTCCCTTCGTCATAGGGAACGACCCCAAAGAAAACCTCCTCCTCTACGAACCCCTGGCTGCCCGAGGCTTGCCACTCGATTTCGGCTTCGACAAGTTTCGACTTATAGTATGCATCGCACACGCCTCGCCCGGAACTAATAGTAGTACAACTCCGGAATCGCCCGAGTCCACAGCCATTGAGGGAGCCGGCCAACCATGGCCAGTGCACATTGCTACTGGAGGGAGCAACGGCCACACTGCGAGCTCTGCAGGGCCAGCTGCTGACACGGATCCTTCCCCTGATACTAATTCCACTGACACCCCCTCCCCTGCCCATGTTCCTGCTCCCATTCCCCCCGGAGACACGATCAAGGGGGAACCACAAGGGCACCTCGAAAATGCTACCACAAGTGGTAGCGGCGACATTGGTGGCCCCGATGGCACTGAGGATACTGAGGGCCTAGAGCCTGAGGTTGGTGGTTATGACATCTCTGGTCCCTATATAGAGACCGACCGAAGGCGGCTTCGTCAGCGCACAGAGATGCCATCCTACCGCGAAACGCCAAATAGTAGAGGCAACTCCAAATCTGTATCTCGTCAGTCCAGGCCGCTCAATGCCGAGAATCTGCTCCGGAAACGATGCTGCCCAGAAGTGCCGGACGCGATCTTGGTGACGTTGGATTGCCCTTCTGAATTCCGCATGGAATCTGCAGAGCGATTCGATTCCCAGAAGTTGTGTTATACGCACCTCCAGAGGTTCACGGCGGCACTGCTGGCAGCAGCATCCAAGATAGCCTCTGTGGCGCTGACTGAGATTCCGAGAACCAGTCCCGTTACGAGTGCGAAAATAACAACCCGACGGCGTTCGCTCTCCAATATCAGCCCATACGAACGCTTCCAAAAGAAGCAACGACTCTATACGCCCGAGCCAGTCCACTTTCCCTCCACATCTAGACAGGGGTATGGCAGTCGCCCAATACATCGTCGCGACCGTGACCAGGCATTCCACAGCCAGGTGCTGGGCGAATTGGAAACCAAGTTACGGCGGGAACTTCCGGACTGCCACGGCCGGAAAGTAGACAAATTAGTCCGTGAGATCCTATCCAAAAGCAAACAACCTAATACGGATGGGAAAGCTGGAGCGGTCGAGGCGTTCTTCTGGGATGGGGACAAAGCAGCAGTTGGAGTCGAGGCCGGAACTGTCCATGTCCCAATCATTACGGAAGGCCAGCAGCGATTTCGATGGGGAGACAAAGAGCGTCCAATCTCCCAAATCTTTCGGCGTATGGAAGATCTCACCCGCACGGTATCGGTACAGATACCGTCTCGCGATTCTACTTGCCGTTCGTTTGAGGGCCGAAAGCTTGTTGACGTCCAACAGCATTTTCTCGGTAGTACGAATACGGACGATCCGTGGAACGTTCTCGATCTCCGAAGCCCCCTCCCTGCCTCCGTCCTGCCCTTTTTTTTGGAGGGAGAAAATTGTCAGCTTCTCCCTCGGGTACGCGATGCAGTTTTGATGGGTAACAGTGCTGAAAGGCCTGTGGCATCCAGAGACGAATGGAACCAATGGAGGGATGTCCTGGAATGGGTGCTTTTATCAGAGGGAGGCCACAACACGGCCCCGCACACGGACAGCCACGGCCTTTCGACGTGGATTACAATACAGGAAGGACACTTTGGCTTTGGGTGGCTGTCATGCCCAACTCGAAAGGAGAGGGACGGGTGGATGGCAAACCCGCACCGATTTACCGGCGGACAGTGGAGATACGTCGTCCTCACTCGCGGCCAGACGGTATTCTTCAACTCTGGAACGATTCACTTCGTTTTCAGGATCATTGGCGAGCCGACGCTAGCACTTGGCGGCCACATCCTTCAGTGGTCCGGGATTAAACAATGGGTAAGAGTGGTCATGGATCAAATGAGAAATCCACATATTACCAACGAGGATATGGTATGGAGCGCGCCCAGATATATTCGGGTAGTGGCGGAGCTTGTTGCGAATAGGGTGAAGAACGGTAGGGTGGAAGAGCTCGGCGGCAAAGAAGCCGTTGATGGATTTTTCGCCCTGGTCAAGGTAAAACACCATACCCGTTCGCGTTATTGACACATAGACTAATGGTCTTTAGGAGTTTGAAATGATGGAAAAGTTGGAGAGATTGAGACAGGCGGCTTGATATCCGACTCGCCTGTCTCGCCCCTCAAAACGGCATCTGGACGCCGTACTTCACGCACCATACTGCGCGCCACTTACCCACTGTTGAATAGGCTTCGAAAATTCGGTTTTCCTAAGGCCTAACCGTAGGAGCGGGAAGACCAAAAGCCCTACTGTCGAGTAAGAGACGTTTCCCTGCAAAGGGGGGAAGGGGGGAAGGACTTGAAGTGATGGACGTTTGACAGACACAGCGCCTGACCTAGAGCCGGGGTACGCCATATGCAATGCGGCACCTCGTCGGTCATTTCTGGGGCCCAATATAGATCGTAAATCAGTCTCCAAACATTCAGCTGAAAAGAGACGCCACTGGATTACCTATTGCGGACTTCAAGTTAAAACAATACTAAATTCCGACAGCCGTCGTTGTGCAGGGCCGAGCAATGCCAAGCCTGTGAACCCCTGAATGTGAATTACGGCGACGCATAGAAACCTTCTGCGCATCCAAGCAACGTCAGCTGCCACCCCTGCACTGCACTGCACTTCCGCACGGTGGGATAGCTCGGGCCCCACAGCCAGTGTACTGCGTAGGCTGTGGAGACTCTGGAGAGTTGCTGGTTACCTCTAACCTCACACCTCACCTCCCCCAAAACCTTGCGGGCTTTCAAGTTTCAACCATCTCCGCCGACTTCACGCCTTGACGAAACACTGAGCAGCTATAATTCTTGTACCCGCAAGCGAAGCATTTCTTGCTAAATTGAAAGCACCCTCGAAACTTGCGGGCAACCGCCGATCTTTCTCCCACCTCTCCCACCGGGGGGGGGGGGGGGGGGGGGGGGGGGGGGGGGGGGGGGGGGGGGGGGGGGGGGGGGGGGGGGGGGGGGGGGGGGGGGGGGGGGGGGGGGGGGGGGGGGGGGGGGGGGGGGGGCGGGGGGGGGGGGG